>SKCR01004856.1:0-165628 GCA_019454045.1 Zanthoxylum bungeanum | reverse complement strand
TCTGCACATGAACGGGTTAAATCTGTCCCGAAAGGTAGTGAGACAAGGTTTTTATTGGTCAACCATGGAAACAGACTGCGCAAAGATGGTAAAGCACTGTCATGACTGTCAAGCACATGGTAATTTGAATCACTTACAGCACACAGAGTTGCACGGGTTGTCAGAGCGTGGCCTTTCTCAGCATGGGGGATTGATATGATGGGGAAATTCGACCGAATGCATCAAATGGGCATCGTTCATAGTAGTGGCAGTAGATTACTTCTCGAAGTGGGTAGAAGCTGAATCATTTCGTAATGTTACAGCAAAACATATGGCAAAGTTTATAGCTCGGAACCTCATTTGTCGGTATGGTATGCCGCATCATGTAGTGACAGACAACGAAGTTCAGTTTCAAGGGGAGACGAAGGCAATGTTACAGAGGTATGGGATAGGCCACCACAAGTCATCATTGTACAGGCCGCAGGCAAATGGGGCAGTTGAGGCAGCCAACAAGACCATAATGACGATTTTAGCCAAGATGACAGAAAATTGTAGAGATTGGGCCGAGAAATTACCGTATGCTTTGTGGGGGTAAAGAACATCAGTAAGAACAATAACATGGGCCACACCTTACTCTTTGGTCTATGGAATGGAAGCAGTATTGCCAGTAAAAGTGGAAATACAGTCTATGAGGGTTTTAGCAGAGGCAGAATTACCGGAACTAGAATGGGCCGCACAGAGGTTTGATCAGTTAGCACTGCTAGATGAGAAGAGAATGAAATCTTTGTATCACATGCAGTTGTATCAGAAGAGACTAGCCCGAGCATTCAACAAGAAAGTACGCCCCCACCAAGATCAGAAAGGGTGATTTGGTACTTAAGCAGTCGAGACCGATCCGAGAAAAATTCAGACCTAAGGGAAGGACCTTACATAGTGCAGAAGGTAATGGGAAATGGAGCAGTGAAGCTACCAGACTTGGAAGGAAACGAGTTCACAGAGTCGATCAACGTGGACAGATTGAAACAGTACTTTGCCTGAGGGAGAAAGGACCGAGCGGTCACCAAGGGAATTAGCAGAAGACCTAACCAACGGAGTAGGAAAATCATTCATGCATACACGTAACATTGCTTTTTTCCGTGTTTGTTTTATTTTGTGTTCGCAGGTTCGAAGAAAAGAGAAAGCGGCAGAAATGAGCCAAACAGCGTCAACGCAGTTTCAGTTTTGGGGATGAGACCCAAAAGGCGGGCCCACATCGTATCAGTCTGGGGGCGAGGCCCACATCAGCATCAGTCTGGGGGTGAGGCCCACATCACATCAGTTTGGTGCGAAGCCCACGTCAGTATCAGCCTTGGGCGAGGCCCCACATTAGTATCAGCTATGGGCGAGGCCCACTTTTGTCAGCGGTGTTGGGTCGAGGTGCCCAGGGTCGAGGTGCCCCGTTGTCGGTTGTAGTTCCGGGATGCGTCCCAGGGTCGAGGTGCCCACTACATCATCAGTTTGAGGGCGAGGTCCCTATTGTCAGCGGTGTTGGGTCGAGGTACCCAGGGTTGAGGTGCCCCCATTGTCGGTTGTAGTTCCGGGATGCGTCCCAGGGTCGAGGTGCCCATACATCATCAGTTGAGGGCGAGGTCCCTATTGTCAGTGGTATTGGGTCGAGGCGCCCAGGGTCGAGGTGCCCCCATTGTTAGTTGCAGTTAGTGGGATGCGTCCCAGGTTTGCGGGTCCACTGCAGCACCAACTCAGCTCGAGGGCAGCAGACGAGCCAGGTAAGTAAAAATGCATTGCATAACTTTGATAGGATTGTTCAAAGTCACACACTGCACAAGTCCCATCAAAGTAGGGGCGACTGTAGGCATTGCATTTTTGCATGTGAAACCCAATGATGAGTCTCAGTTGGAGGCATTACCTTATAAGTCGCGGGAACCGCGGAAACGGACGTCGGAAGGGAGGAGTCAAGAATTGACTCATATTCGGATTAAGTTCACTGGTTTAGCTTCGGGTTACTTGTTGGTTTTCCGTTAAAAATTATTCCTGACCCAAAACATTCACAAATCACCTAACCTCGGCCCAAAATCCTCGCAAGCCCCTTTGCCTTGACCCAAAACCCTCGCAAGCCCACCACACCTTGTCCACACAACCAAACCCACCAACCAAAGCCCACACGCCCAACCAAAATCCCACACGGCCAATCACCCTAATTACACCCAAAGTAAATAAAATATTAGATTAAATATTAATTAGATAGGGATTTGAATTAAATAAAATATTTTAAGCCATTTAACCATTAAATAACATAAATATATAATCATACCTAATTTGGACAAATCAAATATATTAACTTCCTAACTAAACAAAATCACATACTAAATTAAAAAAGATGCCATGCCTAATCCTAACCAATCAAATATATTGTATTCCTAATTTGAACCATTTGTCCCCCCTCAATCTAATCTTTTCCTTGATGGATACCAAATCAAATCCTCCCTTTAATGCCAAATCCTATTCCTTGTGAGACAGGTGAAGCCCTAGCCTTTCTCTCTATATAAACCACACATTTCCAAGGCATTCTTCTCCTCTAGTTTATGCCCATCACAAGAAATAAAGAAGCAAAGAATTTCCAACTCCCTCTCCAAGCTCTCCATTCACGCATATTACATAAAAAATATAACAAATTTATCTTCATCTCCTTCCCCTACTTGACCGAAAAACACAGCCTCATAAGCCTCCCTCACATCACCGAAAAATACACCAATACAGCAGACCTTTGCACGTCAAAAATGCAGCCCCATAAGCCTCCATATATCACTGAAAAAACAGCCCTGTAAACCTCCCTACAGTACCAAAAAACTGCACTCCTATTAGCCCTCAAAACAGTCCCTAAAATCCCTAAACCAGTAACATAAAAACTGCACTTATAACCCTTAAATAATCACACAAAAACTGCACTTAAAACCCACAAAAAACACCCAAAACAGTCCCCTATACACCTGAAACAGTGACCAATAATACGACAGCGAAACCGCGAGGAAACAGCAGCAAAACAGAGTCAAAATAGTAGCTTGAGCAGCGAAACAGCAAGGTAAAATGCAAACCAGTGAACCAGAAAAGTTGAGGTGTGATAGCCCTTCCGACGGCCGTGAAACGTGAGTTCGAAAGTCGACATAAAAGGTTAGACCTGAGGGTATTTTCCACATTCGTTTTCTGTTTTATTTGTATATTTATTGAGTATTGCTTGCATGATTGTTATGATGAAATGCATGTTGTGGCCCTTGAGTAGATAAATATGCATGGATTATGAGATATTGTATGTTGTGGCCCTTGAGTAGATAAATATGCATGGATTATTAGATATTGTATATGTGGCTTTGGAATAAAATGAGAGATGTGTCAACTCTCACGGTATATCGGATGGAACCCAGACATAAAATTCATAGCCGATTCCGAATGGACGGTAGTATGATCTGTACTCAGCATACAACTCCACGTACCGCTTGAGTAAATGACACTTTCTTTTGCTTTATATTGCTTTGATTTATTTATTTTTCGTCATTTGAATTCCGCACATTATTTGTATGCAAGATATAATCGAGCGCATGGGCTTAGTAAGTCGGATTAAAGGTCCCCCATTTGGAGGGGTTAAAATCCTTTACCACAATGCTTTGTCGCGCCGGTTGATGTGTGTTCGGTTGGATATAAGATATGTTCAATCGGGCATACTAAGTTTGATGTGATTGCCTTTATTTTTGTATGTATGATACAATCGAGCGCATGGGCTTAGTAAGTCGGATTAAAGGTCCCCTATTTGGAGGGGTTAAAATCCTTTACCACAATGCTTTGCCGCGCCGGTTGATGTGTGTTCGGTTGGATATAAGATATGTTCAATCGGACATACTAAGTTTGATATGATTGTCTTTATTTTTGTATGCATGATATGATCGAGTGAATGGGCTTAGTAAGTCGGATAAAAGGTCCCCTATTTGGAGGGGTTAAAATCCTTTACCATGATACTTTGCCGCGCCGGTTGATATATGCTCGGTTGAATGTAAGATGTGTTCAATCGGGTATATGAAATTTCATATAGTTATCTTTATCTTTGTATGCATTGTAACGAAAGGCGCATGGGCTTATTGTGTTGGATTAAAAGGGTCTCCATTTGAGAAGAAATGCCTAAAAGGCTACCTTTACCACGATATTTGCCGTGTCTTTCATCCATTGATTGCATCGTTTATCCCTGTCTTGGCTCAACCTATTGTCATTGGTGTACCCATATCCCCTGCCCTTTACACTCCATGAACCCTCGGCAACTCACCATATTATAAACCCATTCACAATGCACGTAACTGCCCTCTCATGCTCACGATAACTCCCCCTTCTCAACTCACTGCCTTCACGCCCACTGAACACAACCCACAAACCCCAACACATAGCTCGACCCCACACACCTAAACACGGCCATAATTCCCCACGTGAGCAGCCATCACTCTTTCGCACAAAGAACACATCACACCAGCCCATGCCTCACAGCACGCCACAAGCCTCTTGCCACATAGCACCTCACGGCCTCACGTAAGCCAATTCACGCCAATTGCCTTAAACATGCCCACTGACCTGCACGCATAAAACCCTAAACTGAACCCTTCATGCGACAGCCCCTTGCACTCACGCACACACTCACAACTCTTATATAAAGCCAACTATACCATTCATGCATGTATTATGAAATCCCATATAGTCATTCTTATCTTTGTACGCATCATAGTGAAAAGCATGTTTATTCCATTGGTTACATCATTTACCTTCGTCTTGGTTCAACGTATCGTATCATAATTCATATATCTATGTCATGATAGCATTTGAGTATTATTTCTTGTGGTATATCGGATGGAAACCCAGACATAAATTCCGTAGCCGATTCCGAATGGACGGTAGTGCGGTCTGTACTTGGGATACAATTCCACGTACCACTTGGAAAAGTGCTCATATGTGTGCTTGTGTGGTTAGTGTGTGTGCCTGTGTCTTTCGTGAATATAATATGCCAATGAAGTTGTATGTTCGTTGCTACTTTGATGTACTTTCAAGAATGCAATCTTAGATGTGAAATATATGTAAATTCATGTGTAAGTTTTATCTTGTACATGTGAATTTAGAAGCATGATACTCTTGGAAATAAGTGTTACTTAAACTTGGTTAAATTATTACATAAATCCTTTCATTACAAGTGACATAAGTAAGGGACCATTCCGAACCCAACGGTTTGAGGTCTTCCCTTGCGAGGGGTGAGTGCGGCCTTAAATCTCATATTCCCGGTTCACACCGGGTGGCGACTCTTTTATTCTCCGGTTTAGTCCCTCGTGGCTACTCCGTACTCCCAACTAGGCCGTGAGCCTGAAACAGCATGCGTCGTCCAGTTTCTGTGTCCCACAATACCCCTTCGTTACAAGCCTAGCTTTGTACGTTTGTACGTTACCATCCATGTCGGTCTTCTTCTTGAAGACCCATTTACAACCAATAGGCTTTACGCCTTCTGGTGCATCAACTAGTGTCCAAACTTGGTTGGTGTACATTGAATCCATTTCGGACTTCATGGCATCTTGCCATAAAGGAAAGTCGATACCTTGTATCGCTTCCTCAAACGTAGCTGGTTCGTCTTCCTCAATAAGATTAATATCCAAATGAGGTTAGATCAGAAACCCATACCTCTCAGGTTGTTTTCTGACTCTCTCCAACCTACGCGGTTCTTGTGTATTTGAAGATTGTGGTACAGTCTCATCCTAGATGAACTGTTCATGTTCCGTTAAGGATTCTGTTCCAGGAACAGTATCACTCTTATTTTCATCAAGTTCTACTTTACTCCCACTAACCATTAAATTTAGGAATTCCTTCTCAAGGAAAATCGTATGTAGAGCAACAAATACTTCGTTCTCTTGTGAGTTGTAGAAGTAATATCCTTTGGTTTCCCTAGGATAACCTACAAATAGGCATTTATCCGATTTCGGTTCAAGTTTGGTACCTTCCAAATGTTTAACGTATGCCCAACATCCTCAAATCTTCAGGAATGATAAACCCAGTTTCTTTCCTGTCCATATCTCATACGGAGTCTGTTGAACAGACTTTGATGGAACCTTATTCAAAATAAGTATTGCATTGTTCAATGTATATCCCCATAAGGAAATAGGTAGCTCTATGCGACTCATCATAAACCTTACCATGTCCAACAAAGTTCGGTTTCTCCGTTCGGACACACCGTTTAATTGAGGTGTTCCGGGAGGAGTCCACTGTGAAAGAATACCATATTCTTTCAAGTAATCAAGAAACTCATTGCTCAAGTATTCTCCACCATGGTCTGACCGTAATGTTTTAATACTTTTGCCGGTCTATTTTTCTACTTCGTGTCGAAACTCTTTGAATTTCTCAAAGGTTTCCGACTTGTGTCTCATAAGATACACATAAGCATAACTCGATGCATCATCCTTAAAGGTTACGAAGTATTCATATCCACATCTAGCCTCGCTAGACATGGGCCCACATACGTCACTATGAACGAGGGCTAACAGTTTGGTGGCACGTGCACCTTTACCGCTAATAAACAAGATTCACAGACGTCATATGAATTTGGATCAAATCCGTCCAAGTACCCCACTATTCGAAAGTGCGGATATGCGAGTCTTGTTAATGTGTCCCAGACGACAATGCCACATATAAGTTTCATCTTTGTTACTTAATTTAAGCCTTTTGTTTGTTACATTATATGTTTGAGATTGATTTATATTCAAAATATAAAGACCATTATTTACATCAGCACTGCATATCTCCATATCTTTTATACATAAAACACACAGTGTTCTAAATACAAAAGTATACCCACATTGGCTAATAAAGATACAGATAATATTCCTAGTCAAACTAAATACATAATAATAGTCTGAAAGATTAAATTACATGCCCTGAGGGCAGTTCCAAAATATAAGTCCCACGACCAAAACGGCGACTCTAGTCTCATTTCCACCGGGAGGTCAACTCTCTGAGGCCAATCTCCTTCTAATCTGCAGATCCTGCACATCAGTACATATATGAGTACCACAACCAGAATCAAAAATCCAATTTTTAAAACTAGAAATAGACATGTTAATTCTATAACAAACATACCTGAAGTCGGTGCCTTGCCCGCTTTGATTTCCTTCATGTGGCCTTGTACTCATGGCAGTCATGCTTCCAGTGCCCTGTTTGCCACACTGCAGGCAAACATCTTGGGATTTGTCTTTTGCCTTCCCAGAAGACTTTGACGATTTGGCCTTGCCCTTCTTCTTCTTCTTTCCTACACCTCCAGTAGCCTTCGGCCAAGCCTTAGGACACTGAGATGTTGAAGTGAAGTGCGCCTCGCGCTTTTTACCCTTCAATAGCTCTTTTTCTGCTTCACGCAGCATTATCATAAGCTCTCCAAGAGTATGGTCTTGGTTCATCATATTGTAGTTCATGATGAACCCGCTCCAGCTGTTAGAAAGAGATAGCAAGATCAAATCTACAGAAGTCTCAGCCTCAAAGGTTATGCCTAGTTGACCCAGCGGTTCAATGTCAGCAATCATCTGTGACACATGGTGCTCAACAGATGTACCCTCTGACATTCGAGAGCGAAAGAGCTTCTTCTGTAATTCATACATTTGCGATCTAAGGTTAGATCGATGAAGGTCCTTCAATTTTGCCATCATAGTATAGGGATCAAATCCCTTATTTTGGCGGTGAAATTGAGGGGTCATCGCAGCGAGCATGACGGATTATGCAGTTGAGTTTTCATCGCTATGAGTCTTCCAAAGCTCAAGCGGCTGCTCATTTTCTGGCTTAGGCCCGAGAGGTTTCTCTATCGTATAGAGCATTATCTCCGCCCCTAGGACAATCCTGAGGTTCATATCCCAGTCAGGAAAGTTCGCACCATTAAAGACATTTCCGCCCATGATAATGTCTCTAACCCCGATCTTTCCAGCCATCTTAATTGCAATAGTCAAACTATTCAATTAACGATATATGGGTACAGTCCAACTGTTATAAGAAAAATAATAGAATATTAGTCCAACTAATCAATATATAAAATTGACGAAATATTTGAAAGTGCCTAATGCCAACGTATTTGAACGAAATTGCAAATTCAATAATGGCCTCCCACTATTTTCGGCGAGCCTCTAACCCTCTGTTGAGTACTCGGGAAACCTAGTTTCCTAGTGGGCTAGAATCCCGTTAAATAACACACAACCTTGACTTTGGCCAACAAGCTGTATGATATTTAACTAGGTAGATCTCTAAGATCAATTGGATCTCATCCAATTCCTAGATCCGGTAGGTGGACCTCTAAGTCCGAAACATATATACAATATATATGCCAATATACAATATATTTTCCTAACCTTTTCCTCTGAATCAACTAAGCATTGGCTTTGGCTCAACAAGCTTAATGATTCCAGTTAAGCGGGACTCATTGACTTTGAAAGCTTCGTAATCGATATCGATGAACAAGAAGTGATCTTGACTTTGGCCAAAAAATCACAACTTGGCCAAGACATGCGATATGGAACAAAGCCTTCATGATTCAAACACATCCGCGATGGACAAAGGTCTTGACTTTGGCCAACAAACCAATGCCAATCTTGGATCTTGAGAATGAATCACTCAATGGAAGGAAAACGCTTAATATTTGTTGAGGGTTTTTCACGTAATTGGCAACCAATTAATTATCTTTGATTAGGTCTCATCATACACCCTTAAGCATGCATTCTAAAAGCATAATAAGGCGCGATAAATAAATTAATAATGATATACGGATGGATATTTCACAAATGTTCCTAGAACAAATCACTCATTTTCTCCCCGGCTAGCACTATTCTAACTTCTACCCAATTACATAATACAATAAAGAAACCTCATTACACTGAGGGGAATTGGTGAGAAGAGAATTACAAAGAATCGAGAGATAAAGGCTGGACACGCAGGTTCAATTTAATAAATTCTAAATTTATTACAACAATTTCCAAAATTGCCCTCACCCATCTAATATACATCTGATATATATTATTCATACAATACATCCATGTATTCACACAAAGCATGTTATTCAATCAATCTAATCCAATTAATTAATCTTTGAATTAAGTGATCATCCAATGTTCAATCAACGATTTGATTTGCGCGAGTCCAACTCGTTTAAGAATAAGTACTCCAAGTGCGTATTCTTAAATATATCGAACTACAATTTTAAATCCAATTTAATTTGTATTCAATACTATTTCTTTATCTAATTCCAAATTAAATAATTACACTTTTAATGCGCCTTTACGACTTAGATTCTAAATCTAATCTTACTGGGTCTCAAAGCCCAATTAACATCCAATGTCGATTTAATTAAATTCCAATGGGCTTTCAATTAATTTCTTAAGGCATGGGTTTTGGCCAATATGGGTCAAACCCAAATGCCAAGGCCCAATAAAGGAATCACTCTATTTGTTATAAAATTAATTTCGGCCCATTAGGCCCAATTAAATTTTAAAAGGCCCATTTATTATATTTGGACTTAATGGAATGGTTTAGGCCCAATTTGGATCCAATTCAATTGTCCTAAACCAACTGGGCCCAACCAAGCCCATTAGGCCCAAATACAACAATTTTAGCCCAATTCCAAATTAAGCCTAATTAATTAAATTCTAATATTCCAAATATCACAATTTTTAATTAAAGTGTATAGCCATAATTAATTATTTTTAAATTAACATTTCCAAAATACCAATTTACATAATTAATCATGCTTTATTATTTTCAATACATGTCCAACATTATTGAAGCAAAATCAATCCCAACATGCGCATACAACCTCACGGCAATCATGGTAATTTTTCATTAATTTTGATTCAATCCAATTAAATCACAAATCAATTTATCCATTCAATTTAAACTCATCCAATGGTCTAATTTTCAAAATCACATTTCGGCCAAGCCTATAGATTGGGGAAAATTAATCCAATTGATTTTTCATAAAATTGATCATGCATAAATCTAAGTTATCATTATCTAAGCATACTCAAACAAATAATTTGATTAAATCATGCTCAAATCAAAAATACCCAAATTCAAGATTAAGAACCCTAATTCAATTTCATGCTTAAATAGGCTCTGATACCATTGTTGGGTCTCTAAGAACAATCCAAGATCATTTTAAGCAAAATTGATGTGTGAATACCCAAGAAGTAGCGGAAATACTTACATTGAACGGATTTGATGTAGGTGTAGAGTTCAAAAATTCAACTTTGAGAAGTTGTTCCAAGCTCCTCTCTTTGATGTATGTTGAAGCTCCAAGCTTGATGTTTGAGATTCCAAACTCTAGGGAATGTTTCCCTATCACCTTTGTATGATGTAATGTGTGCTAGCACTTGGAAAAACTTACAACAAATCGCTTACTTTGCCTTTGTAATTCTCGGCCAAGCCAAGAAAGAGAAGGGAAATTTTTACATTCACCCTGAAAGAGAGAGAGAGGAAGAGTGAATGAATTTTTGATTTCAAAAATCTAATTACCAAATACCAAAAGTTGGTATATGTCACTTTACACTTCAAATAAAATAATAGGAGTGTAATTTACAAGTTTTCAACTACTAACAACTTCCATCAAGCTAAAGTGACAAAGTTGACTAGTGATGTGACTTGTGATATGACTTGTGGGCCCCACTTTAATTCAAAATCCGAGCGGGCCCGCAAACACATTCCGAGCTCAGGTTCGTTAATTTCGAATTAACAAATTTCTCGTTGGCGACGTAATTAAATCAAATTTAATTAAATAATTATGCCTAGCAAAATTACTATTAAAGTCGCTCGCGAATTTATTCTAAATTAATTCGTTCGCCCGAATTAAAATCCAATTTTAATTCCGTTATGAAATCTAATTTCATTTAATATATCGAATATATATTTTATCGATTAATTCCGAATTAATCGTTCTCTCTCTATTAATTGAAATTTATCCCAGATAAAATCTTTCCGCAATTAATCTTATATTAATTATGTTCGAGTCATACATCATCGGTAAATCTTCGAGAAGCACCCAAGAGATCCATGGATATGTTGGTAGTAAATCCGGTCATCGGACTATCCGAACACGTGCGTACCCGGTACCACATTCTTACCGATTTACGAGACATGATTAGCTTCTAGCAAAGCGTTGTGCCTACCCAATTCTCCAGAAATATTCTTTACCAAATCAAGCGTCAAATCGCTAGTCACATCAAGCGTCAAATCACATGTCACCTTGAGTGATGTACAATTTGATTGATTGATTTGAGTGATGATGTGGTGGTTGAAAAGGCATTAATGGGCTTTTGCTTTTTGACTTTTTGGTTAGGGAAATTGAAAAAGTGGTAAATGGTTTTAATTAATTTTGAAAATTATAAAAACCTATTACATTTCTTTTTCTTTTCTCTCTCTCCACTATTCTCATTTACGGTTTTCTTCTCTCCTCTCTTTTCCCTCCTTCTCTTCTCACGGCTTAGAGCTGATTTCTTCCCCAAATTTTCTGGTTAGACCGAAAATACTAAGAAAAAGAAGAAGTGCTAGCACACCATGAGTTATACAAAGGTGATAGGGAAACGAACTCTTGAGCTTGGAATCAATTTTGGAGCTTGAAGCTTGGAGCTTCCATGGAGTCATCAATGGCCGAATCTTGGAGGGGTTTCACAGCCCAAACCGAGCACCACAACAGTTTCAAGGAGGCCACTGCCGAGCTTCAACAAAGGAGGAAGAAGTGTGGTTGTTCTTCGGTGTCGCAAGATCCGGTCAATGTGAGTATATTCCACACCTCATTTGATGTGTATTCACTTGTTTCATTGCTTGATTTCATGATCTTGGGACCTAATCTTGAAACCAACAATGGTATCTTGAGCTTTGATCAAGCATGAAAAGTTAGGGTTTGAAATTGGGTAAATCTATTGAAGCATGATTTGATTAAATTGATTGATAAGTATGCTTGTATGTGATTATTGAAGTTGTGTATGATCAATTTCATGAATTTGATTGGATCAAGTTTTCCCAATTTTTGGGCATGGCCGAAAATGATAAACCCTTATTGTCTTGGTAATTTTTGTTTTTTGATCATTGGATGACTTAAAACAATAGGGTAATGTTGATTTGAAGTTCAATTGGATTGAATTTTGATTTGAACAATTTTCCCTTTAAAAGTGGGCTGGCCGAATTCTTTGAGACATGAAATTCATTGTGATTTTTTGTTTTGATTCATTGGATGAGTTGAATTGATTTGGGAAATGATGATTGTGGATTCAATTGGATTGAAACCGAATCGGATTGGAAAAACCCCTAATTGCCGAGACTTAAGCATGTAAATTGGGTTTGATTTTGATTAAAAAAAATGTGGACACTATGTGTTTGTAAAAGTGCATGATTAATTAGGCTAATTGATGTTTTAGAAATATTAATTGGGTGATTATTATGTATTACACTTGGTTAATTAATTGTGGAATTGGAATTTTATAAGTTAATTAATTGGGCTTGAAATTGGATTTGGGCCTTATAGGTTGTAATTGGGCTTTTGGGCTTGGTTGTACCAAGTTAGGTTAGGCCAATTTGGTTGGATCCAATTGGGCCCAAAACTGCATCCATAAAGTCCAATTATGACTTAATGGACCTTAATTATTTAATTGGGCCTAATGGGCCAAAATTGATTTCTGGGCTTATGGGTAAATCCCGGATTGGATTTTGGTTATTCGGTTTGACCCGAGTTGACCTAAAGTCCACGCCTTATAGAAATTAATTAAAAGCTCATTGGACTTTAATTAAATAACATTGGATGTGTTAAACGGGCTTTGAGACCTGTAACGATTGAATTTGGAATTTAAATCGTAAAAGGTTCGTTATATAAGTGTGTAATATTTAATTTGGAATTAAATAGTAAATTAGAATTAAAACAAATTGAATTGGATTTAATTATGTAGTTTAATTAATTCAAGAATTCGTACTTTGAGTACTTATTCGCAAAATGAGTTTGACTCGAGCAAAATCAAATCGTTGTTTGAACATTGGATGATCACTAATTATCAGATTAATTAATGGATTAGATTGATTGATAACATGCTTGTGTGAATACATGGTTGCGATGCATGAATAATGTATATCGGATGGATTAGATGGGTGGGGCAATTTTAGAAATTGTAATAAATTTGATTTATTAATGGACCTGCGTGTCCAGCCTTATCACCTCTATACTCTTTGTATTCTCTTCTCACCTATTCCCCTCAATGTAAATGAGGTTTCTTTAGAAGTGTAGTGTAACGGGTAGAAGTAAATACAAGTGCTAGCGGGAGAGAGAAAGTTGAGAGATTTGATCTAGGATCAATGTAAAGTATCCATCCGCATATCATTATTATTTTATTTTCATATGCGCTTTATTATGTGTTTAGAATGCATGTTTAAGGGTGTATGATGATGAGACCTTAACAAAGATAATAAATTGGTTGCAATTTGCACACGAAAAACCCTCGTTTCAATATTTAAGCGTTTTTCCTTCCATTGAGTGATTCTCACTCAAGATCCGAGACGGCATTTGTTTGTTGGCCAAAGTCAAGGCCTTTGTCTGTCAAATATGTGTTTGAATCACGAAGGCTTTGTTCCATATTGGTGTCTTGTCCAAGTTTTGGTTTGTTGGCCAAAGTCAAGACCACTTCTTGTCCATCGACATTGATTACGAAGCTTTCCATGGTCAATGGGTCGCGCTTGACTGGGATCACTAAGTTTGTTGTGCCAAAGCCAAGGCTTAGTTGATTTAGAGGAAAAAGGTTAGGTAATACATTGGATGTATTGGCATATATAGGATATATGTTTCGGACTTGGATGTTCCCCTACCGGATCTAGGAATTGGATTGGATCCATTGATCTTAGAGATCTACCTAGTTAATTATCATACAATTTTTGGCCAAAGTCAAGATTGTGTGATATTTAACGGGATCCTAGCCCACTAGGAAACGCGGTTTCCCGAGTACTCGACGAGGGTTAGAGGCTCGCCGAAAAATAGTGGGAGGCAAGAATTGAATTTGCAATATTCGTTCAATTACTCGCCATACGCGTTCAATCACAAATTATTTCGTCGTTAGATTAAATGTTAGTTGGACTAATATTTAAATTGTTTTTTTAATTAACAGTTGGACTGTGTTATAGTTGATTATATAATTGGATTATAGTAATCAATATATTTGAATTAATTAATTTCAATCTACAGTTGATTTTATAATGGATTATAGTAATCAATGTAATTGAGGTTATTGATTTAAATTATATCTGATTGTATAGTTGGACTATAATAATCAATATAATACAAAGTACCAAAATCGTTGATTAATAGTTGGACTATTAGAATCAAGATAATATTGAAAGATTAGCATTTAAAACATAATCCTGGGAAAATGTGTTTAAATGGTTAATTTTCAATTGGGAATGAATTTCAGGATGGTCCTGGAAAATAATAAGTTATTTTATTTGATAAAAATATTATATTATGCTTAGCCCGGAGTTAAGCAAATAGTAGAGCATAATCTTTGGAAGATCATGTAATGATAACTTAAGTGCTTAATCCATTAAGCTTGTCGCAGTCAGTAGACTCCTTAATTTCTGAATCAGAACTAAGGATTAGATCCTTAAAGTATGATAATGAAATTGAAGGATTTCATGGATCTATTTTAGATCTTTGAATTAATAAATTGCAATAGTAAACTCTTGGAGAGTCAATGACTATTCTCAAGGAGACAAAGTCAAACTTTGCAATAATACAAGTAGCGCAAGGCGCACCTTACTTCGATATTCTAGAAACCCGAGGCTTGGCCAAAGGCTTATGGAGTGTGGAAAATGGCAAAGGTAAAATCATTATAATCTTCTGGGGAAGATAAAAGGACATATCCCAAGAAGGAATTGAAGACGAGCAAGGCTCTGACTTCAAATATGTTTGTCGTAAATATTCACAACTAGTAATAAAATTGGATTTTAGATACTTAGTGTGGTACATAAATATATATGATGTTCAGAATCTGTTTTGAACAGGATACTGACTTCAATAGAGATTTATCTGCGAATTGGAAACGGGACGAAAGTCGCTGTTTTAACCGTAGATACCTGAATTTAGGAACTACCTTAGGGTTAGTACTTAAATTAGGAAACTGTTATATTGTAACTAGTTTGACTAGATACATTATCTTTATATCAGTGTTTGACCCGTTGCGGGTGAACCTTTATATTCTAGAACACTAAAGTGTTTTATTTATAAAAAGATATTGAGAAAACACATTAGATGTGAATAAAACATAATTTATATTTTGAATTTAAATAATATCTCAAATATATAAATGACAAATAAATAGCTCAAACTGATTTGATCAATTAGAAACTAATTGTGGCATAGTTGTCAGGACACTATTAAACAAGAACTCGTATATCCACACTTTGGAAGAGTGGGTACTCGGACTAATTTGATTCCATTCAAATAAAGTCACGAATCTAGTTTATTGGGCAAAGTGTCCTAAAACACTATTTACTTGGTAAAAGTGCCAGTGCCACCGATCTGATAGCCCTAATTCATAGTGAAGCAAGTGGGCCCATGTCTAGCTAGGCTAGATGTGGATATGAATATTTCGTGACCTTTATGGATGTGGCATCACGTATGGTTATGTGTTTCTTTGAAACACAAATCGGAAACTTTCACAGTTTCGACACGAAATAGACAAACAGATCGGCTAAAGTATTAAACCATCACGGTTAGACCATGATGAAAATACTTAAGCAATAAGTTTCTAGTATATTGAAAGAGTATAGTATTCTTTCAATGAGGACTCCTCCCGGAACACGTCAGTTGACGGTGTGTCCGTGTAAATGAGAGACCGAATTTTGTTGGACATGATAAGGTTAATCATGAGTCGCTCTGAGCTACCATTTCCTTCAACGGATACGCTAAACAGTGCCAGAACTTATTTTGAATAAGGTTCCATAAATATCTGTTTGACAGATATCATATTAGATATGAACGGGAGAAGAAAACCGGTTTCACATTCCTGTTAATGGGTATGCTAGGCATATGTTTGGATGATACCAAACTAAAAACCCAAATGGATAAGTGCCAAATGTAGGTTATCATAGGGATACCATAAGTATTGTACTTATACATCTCACCAGAGAACATTAGATTGTTGCTCACCATGTGGTTTTCCTAAGAGGAATACCGATATGCAGTGGTAAGTGGGAGGATAGTATAAACTCGATGAAAATCAGAGTAAGTACTACTGTTCAAGGCACCGAATCTTAATGGAACATAAATAGTTCATCAAGGATGAAATTACCATTAATCTTCGAATACACAAAGAACCGCGTAGGTCGGAAGGGAAGTGTCAGAAAACAACTTGGGGTATGGGTTTCTGATCTAACCTCATAAAGATATCTATCTTATTGAGGAAAACCAACTGACTACATATGAGGAAGTGATACAAGGTATCGACTCCCTATTATGGCAAAGTGCCATGAGTCCGAAATGGATTCCATGTATACCAACTATGTTTAGACACTAGTTGATGTACCTCAAGGTATTGTGCCTATTGGTACTTTATAAGTCTTCAAGGAAGACATACATGGATGGCAACATATCAACATATAAAGCTAGGCTTTTAGCGGAAAGGTATCGTTATCAACATTGTGTTGATTACGATTCAACCTTTTACATGTTGCCACGGTAAATCCATTTGGATAATGCTTGTTATTCGATCCATGATTGGATTGAAGCAAGCATTAGGTTCTTGGAATTATCGTTTTGATGTAATCATAATAGTCTATGATTTAATTGAAAACGAAAATAATTCTTGTGTATATAAGAGGGTTAGTGGGAGCGCACTGACAGTGGTTGTCCTATAAAATAATGATAATATGTCATTTCTTGGAAATGATATTCCCATAAAATAACAATCGGCGAAAGCTTGGCTTTCGAATACTCTCCGGAAACCGTACATTGAAAAATGTATGCGACTGGTGTCTCATACGCTTTGAGCATATGGATTCACAAACAGGCTAATCCGAGTGATAGTCACTGGATTGATGTTAAGAACATCCGTTAGTATCTTAGAGAACTAAGGATGCTGTCTTAGTATATGGAGAATGAGAACTTGAAGTGACTGGGATCACTGTAGCAAGTTTCCTATAACCGATAAAGATGACTAAAAGTCACAAATGGTACTATACAGTTTGGATAACGGTACAGTGAGCTGGAAATTTTCCAAGCAAGATATTGTTACCGTATAAACAACAAATACGGGTTATTGCTGCAGCTGAGGCAGGAATAGAAGCCATTTGGGTCGATAACAAATCTAATTAGATTAGATACAGTTCTGTTAGTAGCTGAGCTAGGCGTCAGCACATGCTAAAGAATTAATGGTCTCATCGACGATCCAGATACTTATTTTGATATTCATCTGATTCGTTCGGATCATACATCGCGGCGATGTGATGATCGAATAAATCTCATCAGATGATAATCATACAAATCCGCTGACGAAACCTTTTCTCAGCAATTTGAGCCAACCGTACATAGTTCGGGTGTCAAGCACTCGAGTGACTGGCTATAGGCCAAGTGGGAGATTGTTGGACAATTATGACCCATAGCGTCACTATTTGTACATATCACGGTGTTGTTGTACAAATTAACTATGTGACAAGGAGATTGCACTTTTATCATTTGTGATTAGATCACCTAGATGTATAAATGATGAGAGGTCCCTATGATTTGTTCCTGGACAGAGAATGATATGAGACAGTATCAGTCCACGTAGGATAAATCATTAAACATCCCTAGTCAGAGTATTATCGAGATTGGACATCGATAAAAAGTAAAAGACTAGTATTACACGTATGCACGTTCTGAGGGCACAACAGCATAGTTCTCATATATTTGGGTATAGGATACTCATGCAAGTGTAATAGGAGGTTGTGTTTTACCGATGGTACGGGAAACAGCTTCGCTCTGGATAGACCCCCGCGGAATCCCATTGGTAGTATGACTATGTGTCTATGGGAGTCCGCAATCAGGGTAGGTGTATTTGGTCTTAACCTGAGACTTGTACCGCTAATACTTACGACAATCAATATATTAGTTGAGGGGTCGTCCAGGGCTTTAACAGGTTCTGTGTACGCCAATGCTGGGTATATTGAAAATCGTAGTGTGTTGGGTGTGATGTTAAGACGGAAGTATCACTCCAGTCATATGGAGATGATGGTCACATAGGATACAGAACTTGTTCTCTAAATGCTCGAGCTATCGGGATATTATGACTAGGTCATGTATATCCGATTATAGAGACTAGTTGCCAGACATCTGATATGTGCTTCGTACGGGGCAGACACAATTCCAACCCCAGGCCTAGCACATGAACATCCGATACTGGATCGACATACACAATACTACGGTATACTATGCTTGATATAGATCACATATTCCTATAAGGATATTTCTGGAGAATTGGGTAGGCATGGTGCTTTGCTAGAAGCCAACCTTGTCTTGTAAATCGGTATAAACGTAGTACGAGGTACTTACGTGTTCGGATAGTCCGACGACCGTATTTACTGCCAACATATCCGAGGATCTCATGGGTCGCTTCCCGAAGATTCACCGATGATGTGACTCGCACTTTATTAATCTGGGATTAATTAGATGAGAGAGAAAATTATCTGGGATTAATTAGATGAGAGAGAAAATTAATCTGGGATTAATTACGGAGATATTTTATCTGGGATAAAAATTAATTAAAGAGAGAGAACGATTAATTTGGAATTAATCGACAAAATAATATATTTGATATATTATATGAGATTGGATTTCGACGCGGAATTAAAATTAGATTTTAATTCAGGCGAACGAATTAATTTAGAATTAATTCGTTAGCGATGTGAATAGTGATTTCGTTAGGCGTAATCATTTAATTACGACGCAACGGAAAATTCGTTAATTTGGAATTAGCGAACCCGAGCCCAGGATTATTTGCGAGCGCATTCGCATTTCGAATTCGAGTGCGGCACGCAAGTCAAATCAAGCGTCAAATCGCTAGTCACATCAAGCGTCAAATCACATGTCACCTTGAGTGATGTGACAATTTGATTGATTGATTTGAGTGATTGATGTGGTGGTTGAAAAGGCATTAATGGGCTTTTGCTTTTTGACTTTTGGTAAAAGGAAATTGAAAAAGTGGTAAATGGTTTTAATTAATTTTGAAAATTATAAAAACTATTACATTTCTTTTTCTTTTCTCTCTCTCCACTATTCTCCTTTACAGTTTTCTTCTCCCTCTCTATTCCCTCCTTCTCTTCTCACGGCTTAGAGCTGATTTCTTCCCCAAATTTTCTGGTTAGACCGAAAATACTAAGAAGAAGAAGAAGTGCTAGCACACCATGAGTTATACAAAGGTGATAGGGAAACAAACTCTTGAGCTTGGAATCAATTTTGGAGCTTGAAGCTTGGAGCTTCCATGGAGTCATCAATGGCCGAATCTTGGAGGAGTTTCACAGCCCAAAACCGAGCACCACAGCAGTTCAAGGAGGCCACTGTCGAGCTTCTACAAGGAGGAAGAAGTGGCTTGTTCTTCGCGTCGCAAGATCCGGTCAATGTGAGTATATTTCGCACCTCCTTTGATGTGTATTCATTTGTTTCATTGCTTGATTTCATGATCTTGGGACCTAATCTAGAAACCAACACTTTTTACTGTCACATCTTGGACTCCAAGTGCCATGCAAAGTTTCAGCCCTGCCAGGATAGCCTCGTACTCGGCCTCATTGTTGGTCGCCCCGAAGGCAATCATCAAAGCATATATCAGCTCTTCCCCTTCACTGTTTCGGAGGATCATCCCGGCTTCGTATCCCTGTGAACTTATCGACCCGTCCATAAATACCTCCCATTTGACTTCGACCACTGCTAAAACTTGAGGCTCTGTGAACTAGGCAACAAAATCCTCCAATATCTACCCCTTGATTGCCACCCTAGGTAGGTAAGATATATCATACTCGCTCAGCTCTACCGACTATTTCACCAATCGACCCGAAACCTCCAATTTGTGCAGGATTTTTCTTGGGGGTGGTTGGTGTATACCCCAAAATAGGGTCGCAACTTCCGCGTTGTTGTGACCAACGACAGAGCCACCAACTTATGGGCCGGATATCCAATTTTCACATCTAATAAAGCCTTACTAGTATAGTATATTGACCTTTGGGCCATGTCTACTTCCTGCACTAATATCGAACTTACAGCATATTCAGAAACAGCTAAATACATGACACAAAGTCTCACTTGGGATCGGCTTAGCTAGCAAAAGAGGTTGAGCCAGGTATTCCTTCAACTGTTGGAACGTCTCTTCGCACTCTGCCGTCCAGCTGACCTCCTTTTTAGCCTTCTTAATCAATTGGAAGAAGGTATGTAACTTTTCGGTGGCCTTAGAGATAAAACGGTTCAGTGCTGCTACCCTACATGTCAGGCTTTGCACCTCATTGACAGTCTTTGGGGACTTTAACTCCAGCACTGCCTTGATTTTTTTGCGTTCGCCTTGATGCCCTAAGCACTAACCATATATACCAGGAATTTTCCTGAGGCACCCCAAAAGCGCATTTATCTGGATTCAGCCTCATATTGTGCTTCCTCAATAGCTCAAAAGTTCCTCTGAGGTCATTCAGATGGTCTTCGGGCTTCTGGGTCATTGTTATCATGTCATCAACATAAACCTGCATGGTCTTACCGATGAGGGGCTTGAAAACCTTGTTCACTAATCTTTGATAGGTAGCCTCTGCATTCTTCAACCCAAACGGCATCACCTTGTAGCAATACAGCTTTTGATCGGTGATAAAAGATGTCTTCTCTTCATCCTCAGGATGCATCTTTACCTTGTATAACCTGAGAAAGCGTCTATGAAACTGAGCAACCCGTGGCATATTGTGGTATCCACCAGCTGGTCCACCTTCGGAAGTGGGAAGCTATCCTTCGGCCAAGCTTTATTAAGGTCAGAGAAGTCCACACACATTCTCCATTTCCCATTAGCCTTCTTGACCAAGACCACATTAGATACCCACTCCTGGTATTTTACTTCCTTGATGAAACCAGCTTCTAATAGTTTCTCGACCTCAGCTCTTATTGCCCCCATAGCGTTCTTGATTGAAGATCCTCATCTTTTGTTAGATTGGCTTGTGTGTCTGATCTATCGCCAGTCGGTAACTAATGAACCTTGGATCAATCTCGGGCATATCCGTGCCCCCAAGCAAAAATATCAGTATACATTTTCAAGAACTCGAGCAGTCTTTGCTTCAAACTCTACTCCAAATCTGCCCCAACCTTTATTATTTTCCCAGGGCCGAAAAGCTCTACCTGCTCTCATTCTTATCCTGCTCCTAACCGAGCGGGGTCCTCGGGTCGAGGGTCTTGTGACTCGACATCTTCGTCTTCTTCCTCTCTCTCTTTTCTCTTATTGCCTCCCCTCGCAATAGTGAACATCGGCCTCGGCTGCCTGCGTTGCCGAGCCAATATGACTTTCCGGTCAATGTAGTCGTTCAAATAGCCATTCTACGCCAGATTCTCCAACTGCTCCCACAAATCTCTGCATCCTTCCACCGTGTGCCCTTTCAGATTATGGTGCACGTAGTACGACCTCTCATTTTTTCCTTTCGGCGGGGTACTTTCTCACGTCGGGCTCCACCAATAAACCATTATCTTGGATTTCCTTAAAGATCTGGGCTAAAGGTCTGTTCAAAGGTGTGTAGTCTGCCCCTCCTGCCACATGGTTAACCTGGACGGATACCCTTCTCTTTAGGGGAGCATTACCCTGCTACATCGGTCTGAACTCCTTCTGTCTCGGGGGCGGCCTCCTTATCTCCCCACCCAGACCCCTCTGACCTTCAGGCCAGGCTTTCTTCTATCTTTGAGTATTCCCTCCTCGGGCAGTCTTCTCTTCCCCTTCCATAGAAACGAACTTCCTCGCCAACTCCAAAGCCGTGGCATAGTCCGGCACATCCTGGATCCTCAAGTGAGTCCATAAATTTCCGACCTTGAGAGCCGCTTTAAAACTTTCTAACGCCTCCTGGGACTCATATTCCCCGATCTCTAACACCATGTTGTGAAACCTTTTCAACCTCTTAACTACCCTTCCAGCGAACTTCCTCAATCTTGATACCTTTTTGGCTTCACGATAGTTCTTTTAGGTCTATTATTCTGCTATTGCTGAGGTCTATTAATCTGCTACTGCTGAGGTGTAGGAGAGTGCTGTTGCCGTTGCTGACTTCCAGAGCAATGTTGTTGCTGTTGCTGGGATTGCTGTTGTTGAAGTGTAACACAAACCTTATTCATTTAATGCATTTTCCTAAAATAAAGAGAGCATTGGAAGCCTTCAATAATGAATTAGAGAGCTCGATTTGCATTAAAAATATAGTAGATATAGATATAGACGTATATTTGATGAATATATCTTTTGTTGATATCTCAAGTGTATGAGTTTTTTTCACATACTTCAATTAAATTTTATCGGTGACCTAATTATTTCATCATGGCTCTCATCAAATTAAAATCATGATTCCACCATTAAGTATTAATCTTTCTATGTGCATAAGAAAAATCATTCAAGATGAGGGTATCCATTTGTTATAAAATATTAATTTGAGTAATTTATTGATTACTAGTTACAAATAAATGCCTTCAAGGGATGTGGTTTGGTGGCAAAGAGTTTAGGATTTGATTGTCAGATTATGAGTTCGATTCCAGTGAGTGTATTTCCTGTAAGAGTCTAGGGCGGTCGAGAATTTTACCGCTTCCGTTTAAATCCGGGTTGGTTAATTTGACTGTGGAATTTCCCATGTTTAAAAAAAAAATAGTTACAAAATTATATAAAATCACTGGCACATTATTAGTTTGTGATACAACTAATTAATTGACATTGCATTAATAAATTGCAAACAGTCGCAAATGAGAAAAACTATACACAAAAGTGTTTGTAAAACTTGTTAAATTGTGTATAAAAGTAACTAAGTGCCTTCCTCGTAATGACCTTATTGCGCAGTTTATTTAAGGTAATTTGTAATTTAGCTAAATACCGAATTTATGTATTTCTTTAAGTAAACATTGTTACTTTCCACTTCTGAAACACTTTCTATTCTTTACTTCCAATGATTTGTCAAATATGAAATGAGCTTAGATGTCAGATTCTGTACATGTTTTTGAACGATGCAACAAACCAATTACATTGAAAGCAATTTTATCATAAGCACTTTTAGTTCTACTTGGTGTATATTTTTCTTGCCTTTTATGGCCAAACGTGCTTTTTTTTTTTAAATGGTAATTTCTTTAAAAAAAATAAATTTTGGCGTCGTTTGATTATAACTTGATGCTAAAAATTGTTTTGCCTCTATTGAGAATATTTTGATATTTTGGAGTACATTTTTTCTTCTTTCGAGTACATGTTGTGGAGATTTTATATAAAAAGAATAAATAGTCTAAAACACTCTCATTTTATTTTTCTAATCTTATTTCATTTTTTAATGATAAGATTTTGAAAATTTTGTCTATAAAAGTGATTTTACAACTTTGGAAAAAACTATAGGTGATAAAGAAACAACTTTTATTTTCAGGCAAAAAATTTATTTATAAAAATTCTACTTGAGAAAGGGTTTTTTTTTTTTTTTTTTTAAAAAAAATTGAAATAACAAACGGAACTATAATACTTTATTAGCACTTTAATTAGTAGAGGGTTGCTTAAACAAATTTAGAAGTTAGGAAAAGGGATGACCTGTTGGAGCTGGTATTCGGCGTGCCGAATTATCATGTATTTCCTTGTAAATATGTGTATGAACATATTTTGTTATGAATAAAATTTACAGTTTCGTCAATATTTTTTATTAGAAATGGTAAAGACGTGTTTGACCTATGAATGATTAAATTATAACGTAATTGCAAAAGCGTCGCAATTGACATTGAGAAACGTTGTACAGTATCATTCTTAAACTGTTCCTGATCAATGTTTACATTTTTGGTCCGAAAGTAAACCCGGGAGACTGATATATTTCGTATATCGGAATATTAGTTTCCGGTGGTTTATCTCAGTGAGCCACTAGTCTAGGGAAACTCATATAGACATGTAGGTGTTCATAGCGGATGGGCACTGAACGACTCACGGAAGATTCCTAATAGATGGTACGCTTGCGTCAATAGAAATTTTCACGAGTTGAGTAGCATAGTGGTCCTTTGACTTGAGATACCACGGTGGATATATGAGTTATCCTCCACACTTTGATGACAATAACGTCTTTGACCTTTTTAGGTTAGACCTCCACATGTTCATTGGGTGTGAACTGATGCTCATGATATCCGGTGATGTGTTCAGAGATGATCCTTCAATCCTGTGTACATGATTTAGGTATCCACTTTATAAAATTGTGATTTATCAAATCCATGGCCATGGTACACTCGGAAATGTGTTCTGAATGTTATTGAGAAATCGGGAATATATACGTCGACGAGATAATACCTTATGAGATTTGACGATTATATCTATGTCTCTGGAATTTATCCGGATACTTATGACGGAAGGATTATACGTATGCGAAGATCTCAACTTGTATAGTTCAGCGAGAATATCCGTTGTAATCATAATTTATGCGTGGGTAAATTATGGACACGGGATTTGATCCCGGACGGATATACCTGAACTTATAGAGTCTCATATAATCAAAAATACTCATAGAGCACTAGGGCGACTTAAAAACGAATAATATTGATTATTCGGAAATCGTTTAACGGTTAAACAAAAAATTACACATGTGTGGTATTCGATAATTTCCTAAATTAATATGTATGTGTATTTGATGCATAATTTGATTAGATACGTATTAACTAATTACCGAATTTTTTTGGGACATGTGTCACCTTGAATGTATTTTAACATTTATTGTAAATGTAGAAATACATTATACATTTGATTAAATTGATTAATTAATTAAAGTATTAATTAATTAATTATATTATGAATGTATTAAGTATATTTTTCACATGTATTAGACATGTGTTGTATGCTTTTTTTGACATGTGGCTTGTTGGAAATTTTAGTGGGATAAGATATTTTATTTTATTTAATAAAAAATTGTTTTGTTAAAATAAAATGAATTTTCTCTCTCCCACTTGCTACAAAATTCGGTCAACATAGGGAATGGGTATTATTCCCATTTCTTCAACAACAACAAAATTGAGAGAAAACCTAAGAGAGATGAAAAAATAGGGAGATCAAAAATCAAGAAAAAAACTTAAAGATTTTTCAAGTTTAAGGTAAGTTTATTAATCTTTTAGCTTGGAAATTGTTTCCTTTGCAATTTTGAGAATACATGTGATGTATATATTTTTTCCTTCTCTTGAATTTGGGTTTTTTGTTTGTTGGATGCTTGTTGGGAAAATTAATTGCATGTGTGATGATTTTTTAACTTAATAATTGTTATTTGTGTTCAATTTAATTTAGGAAAATAAAGTTGCCATTCTAGAATTTCCATGCCACTTTATAGAAACCTAGAATAGTTCTTGGGTATTTTTGAATGTGGTGAAACTTTAAGAATGTTGGAATGATTATTTGAATGCTAGATTGAAAATCAATTTAATGGAAATTTGATTATTTGATTAATTGAAATTTCTAGGGTTAATGTATAATCCTAAATTGGGGCTTTTCATTTTATGGATTCAATTGGGAATATTGAATGTATATTAATCATTTTGGTAGTGTTTTGGAAACACTTAATGTGTAATTGACACTTTTGGACTAAAATGAACAAAATACAAAAAGTTTGACATTTTATGTATTTTCGGCTAATTGGGTTTTTGGGTAATTTCAAATTTGATTTGGGATTAAATATTAAAATAAATAGTTTATTTTAATAGTCCAAAGAAAATTTTTGAAATTAGAAAAATCTGATTTTTCACACGTTCTGCTGCGTGACCTGGCATAACCGCTAATTCGCCAACAAAAATGGCATCAGAGCCTGTCTGATTCCTAATCCATAAAATGATTCTAGCATGATATTTGATATGTAATCTAAGACTTATTTCTAAAAACACATGCTTTCGTAGATAGGATCTAATAACATGTTTGATAGTGTAGCAAAAATTCCCTTTAAATAAGGCTTTAAAGTAAATTGTATTTGTGTGTGCTTTTCCTTGGTCCGCCTTGTCGGTACGGATGTAAATATTTTCCTGATGTTGTAGTTGTATTGTGTTTAAGCTGTGCAAATATGGCTGATGGTAGTTCATTTACGCAGGTAAAACTTATATTATAAGAGATAAATTCAAGTGAAAATGGAAATCCTGAACGTGCCAATGCTGTCAGGACTACATCGGTAACTTGAGTTTGTCACTGACAAGTTAAGCCTTGAAAACGCCTTATTGAGAACGTGTCAAAGCTGTCACAATGAGAAACAGTCATAACCTAAATTTATGAGTCATTTTTTTGTGATTGACAATAATTGTCTACCTACTCAATATACGTAGGTGAGAAATTGCCAAAGCAGTGAGCCGAAATATATTTATGGGATCTACTTCCTGCTGTTGAATTTAATCTGATTATATTATTGCTTTCTTTCTGTTTGGGGATTACAGTATTGCATGATTCAATGGGAGGGCATCATTTAAATTAAAAATCCATGATTTATTTGATTTTATGCTTGATATTGTATGAAACTGTATTATCTGCTAATTTTTCCTTTCGCTATCTATATGATAGATTTGTGATGGCCGGCTCTTCATCTTCCAATCCTTTAGCTCGTATGCTAGATGCGAATAAGCTAATTAGGCCCGAAAATTTTACT
This sequence comes from Zanthoxylum bungeanum, assembly GCA_019454045.1. Lineage (NCBI taxonomy): Eukaryota > Viridiplantae > Streptophyta > Magnoliopsida > Sapindales > Rutaceae > Zanthoxylum > Zanthoxylum bungeanum. Next base: position 138,784 of record SKCR01004856.1, on the reverse strand, counting down.
GGCTGGGAAATGGATTTGAGGATTGTCCTCGAATCCGAGAGATTATGGTATATGTTGGATGTACCAGTTCCTCTAGCTATACCACCCGAGTCAACACCCGAGGAGCATGCAACCTTCCAGAAATGGAAGGATGATGATCTAAAAGTTAAATCATACATTCTCGGATCGTTGACTCTAATGTTGAAGAGGCAATATATTGATATGTCTGATTCATATAGCATAATCTCTCAGCTTAGGGAGCTATTTATGAATCAAGAGCAGATTACTTTTCATACAGTGGCAGTGGAACTGTTTCAATCCAGTCTGGATGAGGGTCAACCAGTCAGTCCACATGTGCTTAATATGATTGATTTGATTGATCATTGAGGGGCAATATGACTTTCCACTCAATGAAACTCTTGGGCGTAGTTTGATACTAGGCTCACTCCCAAGCACATTTCGCCAGTTTGTGCTAAATTTTAATATGCATGGGATTTGTTGTTCTTGCAGTGAGTTATATAGAATGTTGCTCACTACTGAGGAAGATCTTAAGAAGGGAGTGCCGACTCGCCTTCTGAAACCTATTTCTCTTTCTGCCGCTCCTCAAAAGAAGGGCAAAGAAAAGAAGAAGAAAAATAATAAGATCGCTCCCTAGGGTAAGATAGAGAAACCAAAACCAAGAGAGCTGCAGAAGACACGTGCCACCACTGTAGTAAGATTGGACACTAGAAGCGTAACTGTCCTGAATATCTTGCGCAGTTGAATAGAGATAGAGCCTCTACTTCAGGTATATTTATTTTTCCCGTTATTGATATCTCTTTAGTTTGTGAAGCTAATTCTTCCAGTTGGATTTTAGACTTTTCTTGTCCTGTTCACATCTGCAATTCATTGCAGGGGCTGAAGGAAAGTAGAAAGCTGAAATTTGGATCGTTGTTGTTGCGTTTCGGGAGTGGAGACGCTTTGGATGTAGTTGTAGTTAGGGTATATGAGATTCTCTTATCCAGTGGGAGCATTTTGTTAAATGACTGTTATTTTGTGTTAGGATGTGTGGCAAATTTATATCACTTTTTGTATTAGATACAGAAGGTTTTTGTGTAAATATTAAGAATCGTTCTTTGTATTTATATGATAAATATAATATTCATATCCTTCAATGTGCAAATGAGAATGGTCATTACATTTTTCATCCATCAAGAGATACTTTGAATGTTGGGACTATTAAACAAAATAGATCTGATGTTAATGATACTGAACTGTGCACATGAGGTTAGGTCATATCGGCGTACATGCCTTACCGAGTTGGTTAGGAATGGTTTGATTGAGAATCTCACTATTGAGCCTTACCCGACTAGTGAATCTTGTATTCAGGGTAAAATGACAAAAGCCTCATTTACCAGTGTATGACATCGAGCCTCAGACTTATTGGAACAAGTACATTATGATGTATGTGGTCCCATGAGTCTCACTGCTCATAGTGGTTATTCATACTTCATTACCTTTACCGATGATTTTTCTCTGTAAGGTTATGTTTATTTGATGAAACATAAATCAGAAACTTTTGAAAGGTTCAAAGATTTCCGAAATGAAGTGGAAAAACAAACTGGAAAATTCATCAAGTGTCTTCGATTGGATCGGGTTGTGAATATATGAGCAGTGAGTTCACTGATTATTTAAAGGAGAATGAGATTCTCGCTCAATATATTTCTCCAAGTACTCCACAGCATAATGGAGTGTGTGAGAGGAGAAATCAAACTTTATTAGATATGGTTCATTCTATGTTGAGTTTTACAGATCTGTCATGTTACCTGTGGGGCTATGCACTTCTACTGCAGTTTATCTTTTGAACCAGTTCCTTCCAAAGTTGTTCCTACGATCCCATATCAAATATGGACTGGTAAGAAACCGAACCTTAATTTTATAAGGGTTTGGGGCTGTCCTGCGTACGTCCGAGTGGCGTAGCAGTATAAGCTTTTGCCTTAAGGGCAAAAGTTTAGGTTTGTTGGGTATCCTTCCAATACGAAAGGATATTTGTTCTATGATTTCGAGCGTCGAAACGTGTTCGTATCTCGCTTCGTAAAATTTCTAGAAATAGAAGTTTTGGCAGAAGGGTGAGATCATAGACAAGTTGAACTTGATGAAGTTCAGCCTATAATTGATGAACCACATGAGGAATATGAGGTTCAAGAAAGTGAAAGATCTTTGACGCACACACTTCGTAGGTCGAGTAAGGTCATAAGACCTCCTGAGCGCCTGTCTTTGATACAGGACAGAAGTCTTGATATGCTATTGGTAGAAGAGACTGATCAGAGGACTTACAAAGAAGCGATGTTAGACATTGATTATGTGAAATGGAAGGACCCATGAAATCAGAGTTAGACTCAATGCATCGGAATCAAGTCTGGGACTTCGTTCCTCTTCCTGAGGGAATCATTTTTGTCGGCTGTAAATGGGTTTACAAAAGGAATAGAGGGTCTGATGGAAGTGTTGAAACTTTCAAGGCCCGACTGGTTGCAAAGGGTGACACACAGCGACCTAGTGTCGATTATGATAAAAAAATTTCGCCAGTAGCAATGTTGAAGTCTACTAGGATTTTATTGGCTATAGCTGCCTACCATGACTACGAGATTTGGCAAATAGATGTCAAAACGGCATTCTTGAATGGATTTCTTGATGAAGAAATCTATATGGAAAAGCTGGAGGATTTTGCATCCATCCAAGACTTAGATATGGTTTGTAAGCTTAAGAAGTCCATTTATGGACTTAAACAAGCTTTCACGGAGTTGAAATCTTTGATTCGATGAGGATATTAGACTGTATGGTTTCCTCAAGAATACAGAAGAATCCTGTGTGTATAAAAAGGTCAGTGGGAGCATGGTGGTTTTTTTGGTACTCTATGTGGATGACATCCTGATCATTGGAATGACATCGGGATGATGCAAGACGTAAAAGCTTATCTCTGTAAAAGCTTCTCTATGAAAGTCCTGGGTGAAGCTTCTTATATCCTAGGTATAAAACTCTATAGAGATAGAGAAAATAAGCTTATTGGATTGTCACAGACTACGTACATAGATAAGATATTGGTGTTAGCATTGGTGCTCTGAGCGCCAATCCGGATCGTATTTTTATCCGATTCATGAATATGAGCAATATATTTTCCATGATATTACTAATTTAAATGGTAGGACCTCTTGTCTTTTATATACGTATTCGATCTAATTTTGATTAGATTGATTAGATTAAAACTAAATTTGGTTTAGTGATATGTATATATATTAGACAAAGACCCCAGGATTACAACGTAGTGTGCAGTTACAACATAGTTTGTAATTGAAATTGGGAAGTGTCACTATAAGTTGTATATCCTTAAATTAAGTTCCTGGTCAAGATTTACTGACACGGGTCGGTTAGTAAAATCCACTGAGACCAGTACATGTCGTATATCGGACTTGGTCCGATGGTTTATCCCAATAAACCATGAGTCTTGGGAGACTCGTATAGATATGAATGTGTTTATTTGATAAACACTGAATGACTCACCAAAGATTTCCTAATAGATGGTACACCAACGTCAATAGGAATCTTCTCGGGTTGAGTAGCATAATGATTCTTTGACTTGAGATACCATTGTGGATATATGAGTTATCCTTCACACTTAGATGGCAGTCACGTTACCGATCTATTTAGATCATACCTCCGCCTGTTCGTTGGGTGTGGACTCATGCTCACGATATCCTGTGAGTATCAAGAAAGGATCCGTCAGTTTTGTGTACATAGCATACGTAGTCCATAGGTGATTTACAATCTGTTAAATCTATGACAATAGTATACTTCAGAAGTGAGTTCCGAATTTTATTTAGAGATTGCTAATAGATACATCGACGGGATTATTCCTATAGAGATTTGACGTTTATATCTATATCTATGGGATAATCCGGATACCTATGACGGATGGATTATACGTATGCAATGACCTCGACCTATATGATTCAGCGAGTTTATCCGTGGTCGTTATAATTTACAGGTGAGTGAATTATGGACACGAAATTGGATTTCGTAACGGATATGCCTGAATCTAGAGAGTCTCACTAATGAAATATACTCGTAGAGCACTAGGACAACTGTTATAAATAATACTGATTATTTATAAGTCGTTTAACGGTTAAACGAATAATACATGCAATTGGGACTTAATCGTCATTTCTGAATTATTGTGTATTTGTATTTAATATTTGATATTATTTAATACACATTAATTGAATATCAAATTGTGATATTTGATATATATCATTTATATATGTGTATTTCAATATTTAAAGTAAATATAATATATATATTATGATATTTGTATTTAATTATTTAATTATTTAAATGTTAAATAATTAAGTTAATTAAATAAAAAAATATCTTTTACATGATTAAAGCTTGGAAATGGCATAACACATTTGGTCCATTGTTTATTTACTTTATAAAAGATAAAGGTTATCTTTATTAAAGTAAAATGTGTGCCAATAGAATTAAAATAAAAATTAAATACATGTTATTGATTTTTATTGGGTAAATTCGGCCATAATGGAAATGGATACAAAAATTATTTTGTTTCATTTTTCAAACATAATACAAGTTTTACAAAATAATTACAAATAAAATGTTGAGAGAAAAGTGAAGGAAAAGAGAAAAAAACTCAATCAAACCTTGGAATTTGCAAGTTTTTCTTAACTTTTTTCAACTAGAAAATTATTTCCATGTATCTAGGCTTCAATTTGTGATGCTTAGAATTTTCTCTACTCTTTTATGTATGTAATTACATGGTTGTAAACTTGTTTGAAAGATGGGCATGTATGATAATTAAAGATTGAATGAAATTGTTCATTTAGTAATCTTTAAGCCATTTGATGGTGATGTTGTCATTCTAGAGTTGTTTAGCCATTCATAAATGATCTAGAATTGTTCTTGAGTTGTTTCATGAAGGTGAGACTTGATTGGTGTGGTATTGGATTGATTAAAGTGTTGAATTTTATCAATTTAGTATAAATTGAACAATTGGAGTAATTTGAGAAATTAGGGTTCTTAACCTAATCCACTTTTGGGGCTTTTCATATGTGTTTCATATTATGATGTATATATGATGTATATCAAATTTGGAATTAATTGGATTTGATCTTGACATATTTTGAACATTTATGGCTAACTCGTAATTAATGAAAAAGTTGGGACCCTCTCGGCAATTTGAAGAAATTGAGGGGTTTGAATTGCAAATTCTGTTTTCATATTTTTGAACATGTTAAGAATCATTTTAGAAATGATTTGGAATCATCTAAAATTGTATTTGACAATTTTAGGATAAAAATGTAAAATTTGTAAAGTATAGGGGCAATTCGGAAATTAATGATAAATCTGATTTTGAGATAAAAATTCAGTTTTTATTTATTGAGTAATTAGAATAAATTGGTTTATTTTAATTGGCCAAGAAAATAATTTATCAGAAATAATTTAGAAGTGAAAATACGCGAAAACGGTGAAAAATGACGTTACTTGGTAACGACTGCCCAAACAGTGAAATGGTCACTGTTCGGACAGCCCACACACTGTCCAAATATTTTTGGGGCTGACCTGGGTAGTTCCCATGAGCATTGGTCGGTCGATTCGGCCAGAAACGTATTTTATGCTATTTTGCGAAAAAAATATTTTCGTAAAAGTTTCGCGGTGTTTCTATATTATTTATGTCGTTATATGATATCAAATAAATATGTTAAGGTGAAATATGAATGAATTATTAATATTTGATATTGAATAATTTATTCATAAGTTTAAAAAAATTTAAACTACGATTTTGCCCGAACCACGCTCTTTCCGTTGCGCCGCCCAGATAAAAACCCCAACACTTGGAAATGTATAACTTCAGTAACTATAAGACAGTTAACATACCATTTCGACATGGAATACATATTTTGAAGAAAATGTGTCCTCAAACTGAAGATGAGAATATTAGAATGTCTATTCTACCTTATGCTTCGTGTTTTGGGTAGCATTATGTATGCCATGTTGTGTACGTGATCTGATATTAGTTAATCGGTTAGTGTAGCCAATAGATATCAATCAAATCCGGATAACGATCATTGGATGGCCGTTAAACATATCCTGAAGTATCTCAAAGGTAGTAAGGATAAGTTTTTGATTTATGGCGAAGGAGAACTGCAAGTTAATGGATATACAGATTCAGATTTCCAATCGGATCCGGATGAAAGAAAGTCTACATCGGGATTCGTATTTACCCTTAACGATGATGTAGTTAGTTGGAAAAGTTCCAAATAGGGATCGACAACTGATTCCACCGCAGATGCGGAATATATTACGGCATCTGAGGCTGCAAAAGAAGCTATCTGGATTAGAAATTTTGTCACAAAATTGAGAGTTGTCCCAAGCATTGCGAATTCGATTAATTTACATTGTGATAATATCGGAGATGTTGCGCAAGCAAAGGAACCCATGGCACATCAAAAGTTGAAACATGTGAAGCGAAAGTACCATATCATTCGAGAGATTGTGTCGCGTGGAGACATTGTCGTATGCAAGATACGGAGTGAAGACAATGTAGCAAATCCGCTTACCAAGACCATACCTCCTAAGTTATTTGATAAGCATACAAAGGCGATGGGCATTAGATACTATCAGCTATGGCACTAGAGTAAGTGTGAGAAATTGTTGAAGTTGGTACTCGACGTGCAGACCGGCGTAATCACACGCGTATAACGCAAGTGCACGTATCGTTCAAATAGTATAAAAATATCGATCCCACGAGGACTCAATTCCTACTATTGTTATTAATTATTGATACTATTTATTTACAGGTATCTAATTAAATGGAGAATATAATGATTGCTTGATTGGTTGGTTGAATGTGGATTTGCTAAATAAATAAATAAATAAAAATAGAAAAGAAAATACTAAGGAAAATAACAAGAGACACAAAATACCTAGGGTTGTGACTCCACACAATATTATTCGAAAAATGAATTGATTCTCTTATATATGTGTAATAAATGAATTTGTTAACCTGTAACACGAAGTTATGCAAAAGCCTATGTCGATGGTCAGATGCAAAAACCCAGTGTAACTAAATTAATCATATTCCTATGTTAACCAAGTTATCTGAATTCATTAAGTTCAAGTTCCAATTATGGCTACCCACGCCCGATAGGTATATTCCTATCCTGTAAGGAAATCTATTAAAGGGTTATATATCCTCAAGGAAGATCGTGAGCTATTGAATCTACGGCTGAAACCCAAAATCCCTTTTCCAAGTTCAATTTAAGTTTACCATATCAATCTTATTGGTGATCAGGCAACAAGAAGCATTAAGCTTAAGATTCAATAAACAAACTAAAGAATACCCATTATATAATTAAATCAATTATATATCATGTTAATATTGTGTTTCATCACTTCCCTAATAAAAATAATATGTTGTGGGGGGTTAGGGGATCCACTTTTAGAAATCTCACTTTATTATAATATGGAAATTGTCAATATTACCCATTTAAGATGAACCAGCCATAAATGTGGTGTTATTATTTATCCATAAACCAACCATATATGCGATAATCATCTGTCACCTAAAGACCGACCTATAAGCGGTGTCACATTATGTTACATAATTAAAACCAACCATTAAGGCGGTATCAACTTTTAATCCATATTATTAAATTACAATTTCCATATTATAATTAAAGTGAGATTAATCTACCTTTACTAATTCTAATTTAGAAATCTCCCTTATTATAATATATAAATTTTGCGTGATAATTACCAACCGACCATATAGGCGGTATCTTGATTAAGTCAGATTTAATTAATTCCAACCGACCATATAGGCGGTATCCCATTAAATCAGGTTAAAATCAATTTCAATAATTACCAACCGACCAATAAGGCGGTATCCAATTAAATCGGTTTTTAAGATATTTATATATTTAATTGAGGGAGATTAATCTAAATTATAAAAGTAAAAAGCTTCACCTTTACCCCAGCGGTAAATTAACTACTGAACATAAAAGAAATAAAAAGAAAATAAATAAAAATAAATACTGAAAGTAAAAGTGCATAATTAAAATTACTGAAAGTAAATTACTGAAATTAAAAGTGCTGAAAGTAAAGTAATGAAAGTAAAAGTACTGAAAGTAAAGTACTGGAAAGTAAAAGTGCTGAAAAGTAAAAGTGCTGAAAGTAAAGTGCTGAAAGTAAAAGTGCTGAAAATAAAAGTACTGATAGTAAAATTATTGAAATTAAAATTAAAAGTAAAAATACATAATTTAAATATTAAAAATATTTACGAATAGATGCAATCCTTTAAAGTTTATAAAAACCCAAAGGAAAGCACACCAAAAGAAATGAAATCGTTTGCAATTTATAGGCAAAAATTACCTTAGCGCGTCGCGACGCGTGACCATTGTGCGTCGCGACGCGCCATATGGCACACGCTCATTGGATGCTTGGATCTGTTAGCTGCTGACGTGGCGATGGAATCTGTCGCCCCCAATAGAATGTTGACACGTGGAATTCGGTCAAATGATGTGTTGACACGTGCCAAAATGTGATAATGGATGGTGACGTGGCTGACACGTGGCAGGCTGCTGAATTATTGTGCTGACGTGGCGATGTGGATTGTCGGTAGCATGTGATGGTGACACGTGGCAGTGCGCACGTTAGCAGATTGGCTGTGTGATGTTGACACGTGCCACGGCGCACATTAGCAAGATCCGACGCACGTTAGAAGACGATGCATTTTAGCAAAACTTCTCTGATTGGTCCACGTATCCTGACGTACGTTAGCAGACTCCGGCGCACGTTAGCCTTTTTGTCCGTTTTTCACTGTTTTTGGCCCTGAATTGCATCTAAAGAGTCCTGAAATAGTATTTATCTACAAAATAACACAAAACACATAAAATATTCACAAAACTCAAGAAACTATACAAAATTTAGGTCAAATGAGTGAGAAATAAAGAAGTTAGTGACTAACCAGGTGAAACTTCTTATCCAAGTTTAGAGTTGTTTTCTTTCTTTCTAAATTACTGAATAAGTAAATTCTCTGATTATTTTTACCATTCTCCATACACACAGCCAACAAACTATTAATCAAATCATTTTTGCCCACAATAGTCACAAATGTAGTTGAAAAGAAGGTAATATTTTTGTCCTAAAGTTATATCAGAATTCACACATTTTTTAAGCAATGAAATATTTTTCAGATTTTTCTGATATTTTTTTTATTTATATACAATATCTTCCAAACCAGTTGGCTTTAGGGCACCAGGTGTTAAGACACCCCTACGGACTTAATTACTCGGACTTCAGATATATATATATTTTTTCTAACATCTTCGATCAATATAGCGAGCTTTGGGTCAGTGACTCCCAAACCAGTTGGTTTTAGGGAACTAGGTGTTAAAACACCCTTACGGACTTAATAACTCGGATCTCATACGTTTTTTTATCACATCGCTTTTTTTTTAAGATGCTTCCTCCATTTAAACCAGAGCACTGAATATTACAAACTTGTCAATTACTACTCATGTCCGTATGTTACCATGTATATTGATAATACCTGTCAACTGAGCATATGAAGATTCATTTTAATCAGTTTTATGGAGAATTCACAAATTAGATAATTTAAAAGGAAATAAACAAAAATTAATTTGTTCCGAAATAGGTTGAGATACGTCTCAGGAGTGGAAACTCCTTACACAGTTATCTCACACTAATTTCACCCGATTAATCAAATTAAAAACATAAAAACACAAAATATTTTTTTTTATTTTTGTAAATTAATTTTTTTTTAATTTTTCGAAAATTTTGGACTAAAGATAAAAACAACATAAAAATAAAATACTACAACTATTCCCCAGCCCCAAACCTAAATGAGACATTGTCCCCAATGTCTTAAAAAGTATAAGATGAGTTTAGAAGATAGTACCTGGTTAGCTGAAATTCTACATCTAAAATGAAAATTAAAGGTTAAGATCCAGATTTATCCGACGTTTTTTACCACGATCATTATCGGACCAATTTATCTTGGAAATGATATGGTCAATTTGTGGTTCATAGGCTTAGATTTGGTCAATTAAATCCTGGACAGTTCTGGCAGTGAATAGGAGTTCTTTTAAAGGTTTTGACACGAACCCATTTCTCCGGACATCATCAAGAAATACACAAAGAAAATCATAAAATTCATCTGCATTGAAAAGTCCAATTGGTTTCTGGTGTATGTTAAAGTTCGCCCAAGATAATGCTGTAAATATTTCCTCCATTTTACCCAAGCCACCTGGCAAAGCAATAAGAGCATCAGCACAGTTAATCATTTGTACTAGTCGTTCAGACATACATGGTACAATTAGTTCCTCTATGTTTGATGGTCCTATCAGATTTGCCTCCGCCAAAGGTTTTGGGATGATTCCCAAGACTTGACTGCCTCCATCCTGGATGACCTTTGAAACGATCCTCATTAGTCCAAGATTTCCACCGCCATATACTAAGTGCATACTCATTTCAGCTATGACTCTACCCAATTCCTGTGCTGCTGCAACGTATTCTGGTTTAGAACCAACACTGGTACAGTAGAACACACAGATGTTTACAACTCATCTTCTTGAAGTGGCTTCCATTTTTATGTATTTCTTTTTCAGCTCTGGATGCCTTCAAGAGTGCAATGATGAGTTGAATTTATCGCACATGAAAAAGGGTTAGTAATAATAGCACTAGTATCTTCCCAAGGACGATTCTTAGTTAACCAATAAAATAAATCGTAAAATGTCAAAAAGTTTGGATCATGTCGGAGAAAATAAAAGAAAATAACAAAAGAAAAGCAAATCAAAGCAATTATTAAGGCAACAGAATTGTGTATGCAATATGCCACACGCTTGGTATAAATTCATTAGGATGTGTCTCAAGAATCCATTCCTTACTTAGCCATCACTAATGAATTAGCTCTCATTTTTTTTTATTGCAAAACACCATTCCTCTTATCTTGTTTTGCTTTGCCTTAAATGCTCTATTTGTGCTTTTCCCTGAAAATATCACATAAAATTAAAAAATCTACAACATGTATACACAAAATATGCAAACATAAATTACAACAAATTGCATGGGTTGCCTCCCTGCTAACGCTAAATTTTTCATCTTCAGTCAGACGTGACTGAAATCCATCTGTCAATGAGGTCTCAGCGTGGTTTTGGATGTCCGATTAAAGACAATCCCGTGAGTGTTGCTTTTGAAGGGTCTCTTCCAACGGTAAAGTGCCAAAAAGAATTTTGTCACATTCAGTGCTTGTGTCACCTTTTTAAACTTTATCACTCCAGTGGTTCCTGAAAGGAAAGAAAGAAAATCAGGAGGTCTCGTATGGTGCTTGACTTTGAATGGAAGTTCCATTCTGTCAAGCTTCTGGGCGATATCTTTGATTTGTACTCCCCAAAACAGTGATGTTTCTCCTGAATGCATGAAATCTTCAATATGGTCAGACATTTGCTCCTCCGTTTGCTATACTTCTTGTTCCACCTTTTCTTCACATATGTATTTTAAAATTTCTTCGTTCAGCTCTTCATCTGTCATTTGTGAAATACATGCTCCATAAGTGTCAACCTGAGGGAGGAAAGATGTATCTGATTTTAGGTCTTCATCCTTCGTGGTTGATATGAATGGTTCAGGTAGCTCTTCTTCAAACATCAGTGCAAAGCAAGCTCCAAGATCTTCATTTTGAGGATGGAAAATTTCATCCTCTCTTGTTGGTACAGTTGGTACAAACAGCTCTGCTTCTTGATCTTCGTCAAAGTCAGAAGAATAATAAAAATTAGATTGAGACTTTATTAGTTCGGGCTCCTGAACTGATACCTCAGATTCCTGATACTGCTCAGCCTCGTCCTTTGTTATGATGTCATGATAAAACTCTGGATACTCTAAGGCTTCCTCGGTATTATTTGAATTTGCTCCGTGAGATATGTAATTCAAGTTGTCTGTTAATTGTCTAATTTGATCTGTCATCCTCTGTATGGATGCTGCTTGACTCTAAATTTGTGCATCAAATTGAGCTTCTCGTTCCTCGAACCAATCTTTGAACATGTCAATCAATTAATCTTCCTCTGATGGTTCTGATTCTTGATGAAGATCGTAGATGGATGGTGGATAAGATGGAAAATATGGTTCAGTGGAATATGCTGGTTCTTCGTACCTTGAATGATTCCGATAATTCTGCCACCATGAAAGGTATATGCATTGATCGCTCGGGTGGTTACCATCGCATATTTCACATCTTCCCATTGCATTCTGTTGAGCAAATGTAGTATTGATTGTTTCTGACATCCAGTGATAATTGTTGGGCTGGACAACAGGCCTCAGAAAACCGGACTGATGCTCCCTGATTTGGGGTGTATCTTCTTCTAGTAAAGCTCGTAATCTTTCAATTTCCCAATAAAGATCCATGTCAACCATCTGAAAAATAAAAGAAGGAAATAAAAATTACAGATAAAAATAAAGAAAATTAGATACAAGTAAATTAGATAACTTCAAAATTAATAACTCAATAAAAATAAGTCCCCGGCAACGGCGCCAAAAACTTGACCGGCATAATCACACGCGTATAACGCAAGTGCACGTATCGTTCAAGTAGTATAAAAATATCGATCCCACGAGGACTTAATTCCTACTATTGTTATTAATTATTGATACTATTTATTTACATGTATCTAATTAAAGGGAGAAGATAATGATTGCTTGATTGGTTGGTTGAATGTGGATTTGCTAAATAAATAAAAATACAAAAGAAAATACTAAGGAAAATAACAAGAGACACAAAATACCTAGGGTTGTGACTCCACACAATATTATTCAAAAGATGAATTGATTCTCTTATATATGGGTAATAAATTAATTTGCTAACCTGGAACACGAGTTATGCAAAAGCCTCTGTCGATGGTCAGATACAAATACCCAGTGTAACTCAATTAATCATATTCCTATGTTAACCAAGTTATCTGAATTCATTAAGTTCAAGTTCCAATTATGGCTACCCACGCCCGACAGGTATATTCTTATCCTGTAAGGAAATCTATTAAAGGGTTATCTATCCTCAAGGAAGATCGTGAGCTATTGAATCTACGGCTGAAACCCAAAATCCATTTTCCAAGTTCATTTTAAGTTTACCATATCAATCTTATTGGTGATCAGTCAACAAGAAGCATTAAGCTTAAGATTCAATAAACAAACTAAAGAATTACCCATTATATAATTAAATCAATTATTTAGCATGTTAATATTGTGTTTCATCACTTCCCTAATAATAATAATATGTTGGGGGGTTAGGGGATCCACTTTTAGAAATCTCACTTTATTATAATATGGAAATTGTCAATATTACCCATTTAAGTTGAACCAACCATAAAGGTGGTGTTATTATTTATCCATAAACCAGCCATATAGGCGATAATTATCTGTAACCTAAAGACCGACCTATAAGCGGTGTCACATTATGTTACATAATTAAAACTAGTCATTAAGGCGGTATCAACTTTTAATCCATATTATTAAATTATAATTTCCATATTATAATTAAAGTGAGATTAATCTACCTTTACTATTTCTAATTTAGAAATCTCCCTTATTATATAATATATAAATTTTGCGTGATAATTACCAACCGACCATATAGGCGGTATCTTGATTAAGTCAGATTTAATTAATTCCAACCGACCATATAGGCGGTATCCCATTAAATCAGGTTAAAATCAATTTCAATAATTACCAACCGACCAATAAGGCGGTATCCAATTAATCAGGTTTTAAGATAATTTATATATTATAATTGAGGGAGATTAATCTAAATTATAAAAGTAAAAAGCTTCACCCTACCCCAGCGGTAAATTAACTACTGAACATAAAAGAAATAAAAGAAAATAAATAAAAATAATTACAAAAAGTAAAAGTGCATAATTAAAATTACTGAAATTAAAAGTGCTGAAAGTAAAAATACTGAAAGTAAAAGTACTGAAAGTAAAAGTGCTAAAAAGTAAAAGTGTTGAAAAGTAAAGTGCTGAAAGTAAAAGTACTGAAATTAAAATTAAAAGTAAAAATACATAATTTAAATATTCAAAATATTTACAAAATAGATGCAATCCTTTAAAGTTTATAAAAACCCAAAGGAAAGCACACCAAATGAAATGAAATCGTTTGCAATTTATAGGCAAAAATTGCCTTAGCGCGTCGCAACGCGTGACCATTACGCGTCGCGATGCGCCACGTGGAACACGCTCATTGGATGCTTGGATCTGTTATCTGCTGACGTGGTGATGGAATCTGTCGGCCCAATAGAATGTTGACACGTGGAATTCGGTCAAATGATGTGTTGACACGTGGCGAAAGGTGATAATGGATGGTGACGTGGCTGACACGTGGCAGGCTGCTGAATTATTGTGCTGACGTGGTGATGACGTGTCGATGTGGATTTTCGGCAGCATGTGATGGTGACACGTGACAGTGCGCACGTTAGCAGATTGGTTTTGATGTTGACACGTGACACGGTGCACGTTAGCAAGATCCGGCGCATGTTAGCAGACGGCGCATTTTAGCAAAACTTCTCTAATTGGTCCACGTATCCCTGCGCACGTTAGCAGACTCTGGCGCACGTTAGCGGTCGCGACGCAGGTTGCTTGAGCGTCGCGACGCTCAAATTATGATTTTTCCCTTTTTGTGTTTTTCACTGTTTTGGCCCTGAATTGCTTTTAGAGAGTCCTGAAACTTTATTTACAAAATAACACAAAACACATCAAAATATTCACAAAACTCAAGAAACTATATAAAATATTAGGTCAAATGAGTGGGAAATAGTGATACATTTAGCACTCATCACGTGCCGATTTATCATGTATTTCCTTATAAATACGTGTATGAATAATATGTTGTTATAAATAAAATTTATAGTTTTGTCAATATTTTTTATTAGAAATGGTAAAGACGTGTTTGACCTAGGAATGATTAAGTTATAACGTAATTGCAAAAGCGTCACAATTGACATTGAGAAACATTGTAACAGTATCATTCTTAAACTGTTCCTGGTCAATGTTTACATTCTTGGTCTGAAAGTAAACCAGGGAGACTGATAATGTTGTATATCAGAATATTAGTTTCCGATGGTTTATCTCTGTGAGTCACGAGTCTAGGGAGACTCGTATAGACATGTAGGTGTTCATAGCGATGGGCACTGAACGACTCACGGAAGATTCCTAATAGATGGTACGTTTGCGTAAATAGGAATCTTCACGAGTTGAGTAACATAGTGGTATTTTGACTTGAGATATCACGATAGATATATGAGTTATCCTCCACACTTTGATGACAGTCACGTCTTTGACCTTTTTGGGCTAGACCTCATGTTCGTTGGGTGTGAACTGATGCTCATGATATCCGGTAATCTGTCCAGAGAGGATCAGTCAGTCATGCGTACAGGATTTAGGTATCCACTTTATAAGATTGTGATTTATCAAATCCATGGCCATGGTACACTCGGAAATTTATTCTGAGTGTTATTGAGAAATCACGAATCTATACGTCGATTGGATAATACCTTATGAGATTTGACGATTATATCTATGTTTATGGTATTTATTCGGATACTTATGACATAAGGATTATACGTATGCAACGACCTCAACTTGTATGGTTCATCGAGAATATATGTGGTCGTCATAATTTATGATTGGGTAAATTATGGACACGAGATTTGATCCTGTGACAGATATACATAAACTTAGAGAGTCTCACATAATCAAAAATACTCGTAGAGCACTAGGGCGACTTAAAACGAATAATATTGATTATTCGGAAATCGTTTAATGATTAAACTAAAAATTACACATGTGTGGTATTCGGTAATTTCCTAAATTAATATTTATGTGTATTTGATACATATTTTGATTAGATACGTATTAACTAATTACCGAATATTTTTTGGAACATATGTCAACCTTGAATGTATTTAACATTTATTGTAGTAGAAATACATTATACATTTGATTAAATTGATTAATTTATTAAAGTGTTAATTAATTAATTAATTAACACTTTATATTAGGAATGTATTAAGTATATTTTTCACATGTATTAGACATGTGTTGTATGCTTTTGTGACATGTGGCTTGTTGGCAATTTTAGTGGGATGAGATATTTTTTTTTTATTTAATCAAAATTATTTTGTTAAAATAAAATGAATTTTCTCTCTCCCACTTGCTACAAAATTCGGTCAACATAGGGAATGTGTACTATTCCCATTTCTTCAACAACAACAAAATTGAGAGAAAACGTAAGAGAGAGGAAAAAAAATTGGGAGATCAAAATTCAAGAAAAAAAACTTAAAGATTTTTCAAGTTTAAGGTAAGTTTATTAATCTTTTAGCTTGTAAATTGTTTCCTTTGTATTTTTTAGAATACATGTGATGTATATATTTTTTCCTTCTCTTGAATTTGAGTTTTTTGTTTGTTGGATGCTTGTTGGGAAAATTAATTGCATGTGTGATGATTTTTAAACTTAATAATTGTTATTTGTGTTCAATTTAATTTAGGAAATTAAAGTTGTCATTCTAGAATTTTCATGCCACTTTATAGAAACCTAGAATTGTTCTTGGATGTTTTTGAATGTGGTGAGACTTTAAGAATGTTGGAACGATTATTGGAATGCTAGATTGAAAGTCAATTTGATGGAAATTTGATTAATTTGATTAATTGAAATTTCTAGGGTTCATGTATAATCCTAAATTGGGGCTTTTCATTTTATGGATTCAATTGGGCATATTGGATGTATATTAATCATTTCGGTAGTGTTTTGGAAATACTTAAATGTGTAATTGACACTTTTGGACTAAAATGAGCAAAATACAAAAAATTTAACATTTTATGTATTTTCGGCTAATTGGGTTTTTGGGTGATTCCAAATTTGATTTGGGATTAAATATTAAAATAAATAGTCCAATTTTTTTTAAAAAAAAATTAAAAAAAATCAGATTTTTCACGTTCCGCTACGCGACCCGACATAACCGCTAATACGCCAAACCCTCATGGATTTGGGATTACGTTTTCTGGTCATCATGCATTACGAATGATATCAGATCACATTATTTTGAATTCTGTTTTCAGTGATCAGTTTTTTAAATAGGTTCTTGGACTTGTGATGAATAGAAATAAAATTAAGAAATAATTTAGATTATTTTTATGCATTGAAGATAATCCAAAATTTAATGCTATATAGTGGAGAATCATCATTTTTGGCTCGTAATAATCCACTAACTGATTGTTCCTAGTAATTGGCTAACACGAAATTTATCATATTTATTGTGTCAAATCAGTCAAGTGGGATCCATTGATTTATTGGATCCAATAATATACCAGGCGCAGATAAGTCTTTATCCTGTTATTGTTACATGATTCGTTACTAAATTTAATTTTTTTCCACTTAATACATTCGTGATTCGTCTAGGATTATTGTTTCAATTAACCAGCCACATGCCGTTTTTTGTTATTAATTAAAAAAAAATTCTATTTTATCACTTAATTTATTTATTTATAAAAATATACTTATATTTAATTAAATAATTTATTTATCAAGCAAACAAATACCCTGATTAAAAATCAATCTAACACATGAATATTTGAACAAGTTTACAAAACTATGCCTTTCAACCTCAACGCTATGCACAATTAATCAAAAATATAGTTTTACTAACAGAATAAAAATTCTACAGTAAATCCTACACATAAATTATAATTACCGCTAAACTCTCTAAATTAAAAGTATGTTATTTTTGGATATATGTAGCTATGTAATGAGCATTCTTATGCTCTTAGTTCATACAATTTTGATGATTTGTGTCAATTTCATAACCTCAATAAAAATTGTGTTTGAGTTGATGTTCGGCGCGTCAATTTTTGATGTATTTATTAAAAATACGTTGTATATTTATATTTTTATCATGAACAAAATTTAATAGTTTCATCAATATAATCTTTAGTATAATTGTAAGAGCGTAAATAGTCCATATATGAGTTGTTGTAATGTAGTTGTAAAAGCATCGCAATGGACACTAAGAAACATCACAACATGATTCATTCTGAAAATAGTTCATACTCAAGGTTTACATATCTGGTCGGTTAGTGAACCTGTGAGACTTTCAATGATTTTATCTCAATTAACCATGAGTCTTAAGGAGACTCATATAGACATATATGTATTTATTAGATAAGTACTGAATGACTCACTTGAAGATTCCTAAGAGATGGTACATCAACGTCAAGAGGAATTTTCTCAAGTCGAGTAGCATATTAGCTCACTTGACTTGAGATTCCACTGTGGATATGTAGGATATCCTCTACACTTTGATGACAGTCGCGTCAATGATCTTTTTAAGGTCAGACCTCCGCCTGTTGGTTGGGTGTGGATAGATACTTATGATATTCTATGATGTATACATAGAGGATCTTTCAGTCATGTGTACGAGATTTAAATATCCAATCAGTGATTCTTTGAAATCATTGGCAGAGGTATACTGTGGAAATGAGTTTCGAGTATTTATTTAGAGAATCACGATTATGTCACAACACATCAGAATTGTTCATAGCGGAAATTGACTTTTTCTATATCTCCAAAATGATTTGGATAGTTTATGACAGGGGGATTAAATATATGCAATGATCTCGCATTGTATGGTTCAACTCGATTATTTGTGGTAGTCATGATTTGTGAGTGGGTAAATTATGGACTCATAAATGGTTTTTGTGATATATAAACTTGAACCTAAAGAGTCCCACGATATATAATGTATTTGTTGAACGCATGGGTAATTAAATTACAGATAATTTAGATTATTCATAATTTACATATGTGTGTAAAATTTAATGTGTATTTTGTATACAATACATAGTTTAATTTGATACACATTAGTGGCCAAATGGTATTTTATTTGTCTTGAATATAATTAATTCAATTAGTTATATGATAATTAATTATTAATTACATTAAGATGGAATATTAATGGAATCTTTTTCCATTATTCTTTGTTTATTTTTTTATTAATGGAATAATTCAAAATTGATTAATAGTTAATTAATTTTATCTTCTAGAATTAGAATATTACAAGAATATTTTATTTGGTGGCTAATTTTAATTGGGTAAACCATGAGTTTTTGACACTTGGATTCCATTAACTTGGAAATAAATAAATTAACACTTTTTGATAAGATTAAAATGTGTAATATTCTTGACCATGTATTTGGATTTGGAAAATGACCATTTGGCCCCTAATTTTTGGCCATGGTATAGAAAATGGAAGGGTTGTCATTTATCTCTTTGGCTTGGCTTCTCAAGTGTTGAAAAAAATATTAGGATTAAGTTTACACAAATAAAACACCGAAAATGAAAGAATATTGGAGATTGCAAATTGGAAGCAAAGAATCCACCTTGATAAGATTAAGGTACAAGCTTTATCTTCAATTTGAGAAATTATTTTTTTAGCATGTTGATATGTATTTGATATGTGTTATAGGTGTACTAATTTGTTTGGTGTTTACAATTGTTGAAACCTTGTAGAACCCTTATATTTAGCATGTGTTATTTTGATTTAATTGTTGGATTAAATTTAAAAATTATGAATTGCTAGTGTTGTAACTAACTCTTATATTGCCGAAAATTGTTCTTGGGATTTTATTTGTGGTGACTTTAATTTTGTGTAAATTAATTTGATTAAGTTAATGAATAAATTAGAAAAAACATGAAAAAATGAATTAATTTTTTATGTACACATCAGATTAGAAATTGATCATTTTAATGTTGAATATTTGATGTTTAGATGTATTTGGATGTGTATTGGGTATTGTGGACGCTGGATTTCGTCCGAGGTCCACAATCGAGAATTTGTAGTTGGGGGCGCTAGCGATCCTGCAAAACAAAGGTAGAGTGAGCGGGAGTAGACTACCCACCGGTGTTGTTGGCGCCGGGGGCACTCCGACGCTCAAGTCAGTAGTGAAGACGAGCTGTAAATAATGGAAGAGCAAGGCTTGACGTACATTGACTTCTGTTGACTACCGTGAGGGCAGTGGGTCGGAGGTTCCGAGAGCTCTGGAGAGAATATGACTAAGCTGAGAGTTGTTAGAAGTTGAATATGATCGAGCTATGGATTGTCCAGCCCCTTTTCTCGTAGACTTTCTTCTCTTATATACACACTCTCGGGAAACGTGTGTATTTATTACCTTTAATTACTCGTTTGTTGGATGTTGGAAACTGTCGAGTTATGTGAGATATTTATGAGTCTGGACGTTTCTTGATTTGGTATCTACTGCGTCCGTTGGCCCTCTTGATGACAATGAGCTTGGGCCCGTGAGGCTTCTTGGTCTGATATTGGTCGGTCTCGAGGTAAAATGTCGATTTTACCCTTGGGCCCAAATTTGGCCCGTACAGTTTGTCCCCTACTCTCTAAGTCAATGAGTCCTTGACTTGGAGAGTACTTGACGCGTGTGTCGCTTGAGGCCATAGTATGTAGGTGTACTCGAGCGTTGATGCTGCCAAACGAATATCAAGTTATGAGCTTGACTCTTCAAGAGCCATTGGGGAAGTACCCAATCGATTGAACCAGATGAAGGTCAGGATATAAGTCGTACGACATGTGTATTCCATGTCTACAACTTGACTCGATGTGAGTCCGTGGGGGATGTCCCCGGTCGACTGAACCAGATGAGGGTTCATGAGTTATTTCATTCGACAAGTCTATGAACTGAAGGAAGTCCATGTCTTCATTTGACTCGACAAGAGTCATCTGGGAATGTCCTCGGTCGACTGAACCAGATGAGGTTCAGGATATAAGTCATACGACATGTGTATGTCTACAACTTGACTCTACATGAGTCCATGGGGGATGTCCCCGGTCGACTAAACCAGATGAGGTTCAGGATATAAGTCATATGACATGTGTATGTCTACAACTTGACTCTACATGAGTCCATGGGGGATGTCCCCGGTCGACTGAACCAGATGAGGTTCAGGATATAAGTCATACGACATGTGTATGTCTACAACTTGACTCTACATGAGTCCGTGGGGGATGTCCCCGGTCGACTGAACCAGATGAGGTTCAGGATATAAGTCATACGACATGTGTATGTCTACAACTTGACTCTACATGAGTCCATGAGGGATGTCCCCGGTCGACTGAACCAGATGAGGTTCAGGATATAAGTCATACGACATGTGTATGTCTACAACTTGACTCTACATGAGTCCATGGGGGATGTCCCCGGTCGACTGAACCAGATGAGGTTCAGGATATAAGTCATACGACATGTGTATGTCTACAACTTGACTCTACATGAGTCCATGGGGGATGTCCCCGGTCGACTGAACCAGATGAGGTTCAGGATATAAGTCATACGACATGTGTATGTCTACAACTTGACTCTACATGAGTCCGTGGGAGATGTCCCCGGTCGACTGAACCAGATGAGGTTCAGGATATAAGTCATACGACATGTGTATGTCTACAACTTGACTCTACATGAGTCCATGAGGGATGTCCCCGGTCAACTGAACCAGATGAGGTTCAGGATATAAGTCATACGACATGTGTATGTCTACAACTTGACTCTACATGAGTCCATGGGGGATGTCCCCGGTCGACTGAACCATATGAGGGTTCAGGAGTTTATTTGACTTGACATGAGTCCGTGGGGGATGTCCCCGGTCGACTGAACCAGATGAAGGTCAGGATAATCCCCATACTACGGGTCGAAGAACCATGAGAGTCTTCAATGTCTTTTGGACCAAATGAAGGTCTATGAAAGTCTTCACTCTACAGACCTGACGAAGGTCCAAGACTTTTTCCTTATCATACTACTAAACCTGATGAAGGTCATCACACATTCTATTGATGAGGGTCCATGTGACTACTGTCGTGTGGACCTGTCGAATGGACTTGATAAAAGTCCAAGAAAGTTATTATTTCTTACCCTAGTAGACCTGAAGAAGGTCAATGAGGGTTCTCATTCCTCATTCTTCAAGACCTGACAAAGGTCAATGAGGGTATAATTCCTCATTCTACAAGACTTGTAGTCTGAGACCATGTCGTCTGAAGACCATGAGTCTACGGTCGAATGAACCTGATGAAGGTCCATGAGGGTTCTCATTCCTCATTCTACAGGACCTGACAAAGGTCTATGATGATATAATTCCTCATACTACAGGACTTGTAGTCTGAGACCATATCGTCTGAAGACCATGAGACTACGGTCGAATGAACCTGATGAAGGTCCATGAGGGTTCTCATTCCTCATTCTACAAGACCTGACAAAGCCATTGGGGGTCTTCATTCCTCATTCTACAATCCTCATTCTACAAGACCTGATAAAGGTTAGTGAGGGTTTTCATTCCTCATTCTACAAGACCATATATGCAGTGTCGAATGAGATCTTTAACGAGTGCCAAGCTTCACATGGTAGTGTCGACTGAGATTATTAACAAGTGCTAAGCTTCAAATGTGTAGTGTCGAATGAGATCCTTAACAAGTGCTAAGCTTCATACGTGTAGTGTCGAATGAGACATCTTCCTCATGCTGAGTCTCCATACATGTAGTGTCGAGTGGGATATCATTGCCAAGTCTGGTAATGTCGACTGGGATATTATCACCCCATACATGTAGTGTCGAGTGGGATATCCTAATACCGATTCTCCATACATGTAGTGTCGAGTGGGATACTCAACAAGTGTCAATTCACATATTATATTGTCGACTGGTAATGTCGACTGGGATATTATCACCCCATACATGTAGTGTCGAGTGGGGTAGCATCCTCATGATGTGTATCTGTGTAATGTTGATTGGAACCTTAGGCAACTCAGCCTACTTATTTATCATGTCGTATGAAACTTCAGCCAATAACTGATCTTTCCTTCATGTCGTGTCGACTGGAACCTTAGCCCCCAACTAAGACATGTTCCTTGTCGTGTCGAGTGGTGTTTCAGCCCGTAGCTAGGAGTTCTTCCTTGTTGTGTGGAGTGGAACCTCAGCTTCCAGCCAAGACTTCTTCCTTGTCGTGTCGAGTGGACTCTCTATCAGATACTAAGCCTTCTTCCATCTGGTAATATCGACTGGGATGTCCATGCCAAGTCTTCATTTGTGTATTGTCGTATGGGATATCATCACTCCAATTCATTGCTAGCACATCAGGTGTAGGGTCGCTTGGGCGGATTTGAGGTTCTCTCATTGTGATGGCTGGTGGAATTCTCTCTTTTCTTGTTTCTCTTATCCTCCTCCCATCTAATCTCAAATTGTGCCTGGGCCATGGCATGATCCATAGTGTAGCATCGAATTTTAGTGAGCTTTTTGTAGAGTCCACTTTCTGAAAGTAATCCATTTCTGAATGCTTTCACTGCAGTAGGCTGATAGAGATCTGGGATTGTTATCCTCTCTCTATTAAAGCGAGCCACGTAGCTTCGCAAGGACTCCCCTCTCTTTTGTTGGATTGCATTAAGGTCATTGGTGGTCTTTTCAAGCTTGCAAGAACTTGCAAAATGCTCCACAAATTTATTAGCTAGTTCCTGATATGACCCAATAGTCCTGAAAGGTAGATTGAGGAACCAATTGAGGGCTGGGCCTGCCAATGTTTCTCCGAATCCTCTACACATTCCAGCTTCCCATTGATGAGGAGCCAGATCAGTCGACATCATCTTGTATTTGTAATGGATCATATGATCATTCGGGTCTGTGGATCCGTCATACAGCTTCATATCTGGAGAACTGAACTTCCTTGGTAGTTCAGTGGACGTGATGGTGTCCAAAAATGGGGTATCTGAGATCGTGCCGGCTCGGCTTCTTCTCACTGGTAGTCTGACACCAGGTAGGCTAGAGAGAATTGCATCTTTGAACTCCTGCATTTCCTTGCGCATAGTGGAGGTAACTTGCCGTGCTTGGTCGATTGAGGAGACATGTTGACTTTTTTCTTGATTTGGTGGATGGTTGTCTGATGGCGGATTGTCACTTGTCACATTGTTGAATGCCCCCAAGAGATTGGTGGGGATTGTGGGATTGCCGGGAAGGTCTGTACTATCAGGTTGTCGGGAGGTTGAAGAGATTTGCTCCAGTTGCTTCTGGAGGGTTATATTGGAGATTCGCATGGCTGAATTTTCCTCCTCTAAGACTCGTAATCGTTCTTGTAGAGTGGCCAATTGAGAGGCCATAGGGTCAAATGTCTGATCGCTGCTAGAAGCCATGTATAGCTGTATTGAAGGGATCATAGACTGAGAGATCTTCATCTGCTATGAATCGCTAAGTCCCCACAGACGGCGCCAAATTGTGGACGCTGGATTTTGCCCGAGGTCCACAATCGAGAATTTGTAGTTGGGGGCGCTAGCGATCCTGCAAAACAAAGGTAGAGTGAGCGGGAGTAGACTACCCACCGGTGTGGTGGGCGCCGGGGGCACTCCGACGCTCAAGTCAGTAGTGAAGACGAGCTGTAAATAATGGAAGAGCAAGGCTTGACGTACATTGACTTCTGTTGACTACCGTGAGGGCAGTGGGTCGGAGGTTCCGAGAGCTCTGGAGAGAATATGACTAAGCTGAGAGTTGTTAGAAGTTGAATATGATCGAGCTATGGATTGTCCAGCCCCTTTTCTCGTAGACTTTCTTCTCTTATATACACACTCTCGGGAAACGTGTGTATTTATTACCTTTAATTACTCGTTCGTTGGATGTTGGAAACTGTCGAGTTATGTGAGATATTTATGAGTCTGGACGTTCTTGATTTGGTATCTACTGCGTCCGTTGGCCCTCTTGATGACAATGAGCTTGGGCCCGTGAGGCTTCTTGGTCTGATATTGGTCGGTCTCGAGGTAAAATGTCGATTTTACCCTTGGGCCCAAATTTGGCCCGTACAGGTATTAAATAAATTCCGAAAAATATTTGGAGATGAAAATTCGAGAAAACGTCGAAATTATGTAAAAATAGGCTTACCACACGGGGGATATCCAAACAGTGAATCGTTGTAACATCCCAGATTATTTTAGAATATTGGCGTGAATTTTTTTCGCGCATGAGACCGAATCCGAACGCGAGCTTAATTTTTATTGTTAAAAGGGGACTTTTTCAAGAAATTAATTAAAAGATAATAATAAGGAAACTTGAAGGATGGAATTGATAATTACCACACAAATTACAAAAATAAACCTAGACTTTTCTAGACATACACGTGTACACACCTAACACACACACTAATTATTAAACATACACACTTGATTCACGACACATACACAAGAAACAAGGCAGAAACATAAGAAAATCTTTGGTGCAACCGTGGTATGGTACCATGTCATCCATATAATAAGTTAATTATCTATTATCATGTGGGTTAAAAAATTAAAAAATAATTAAAAAATAAATATTAAATTATACATATTTTTTTTTAATTCACTGGTGGTATCACGTCGTTGCACCAAAGATTTACTCTACAACAGAGAAAGAGAAAAAAAAAATAAGAAAAATCGAGAAGAAGAAGAAGAAGAAGCCGAGAGCAGTAGAGACCGAGAGAGAGAGGAGAGAAGAAGCAGAACAGAGCAGACCGAATGAGGAAGAAAAATAAAATAGAATGGAGAGAATATGGAGAGATCGAGAGCTGAGATGAGAAGCAGACCGAGAAAGATAGCAGGAGAGAAAGAGAGAAATCCAGAGGAGAGAAGAGAGATAGGCCAAGAAGAAGATAACGAGAGAGAGAGAAATAATTGGTAAGTATACTGTGTTAATGATTTCCTTGAGATTGTTGGCTTTTGATGTGTTTGGGTAAATTAATAAATTGAAAGGATTGGGTTAATTGGATGGATATGGTGATTAGAAATATGTTGGATTGAGTTTTTAATTTAGTTTTATAAAAGAAATTGATAGAAATTTAAAAAGATTAAGGAATTGGTAGAACCCTAGAAATTTGGGGATTTTCTTTAAAAAAAAAAATGCTAAGCAATTAAATTGGAAGTAAAGTGAAATTGTGTGCATGCTTTTGTCTTGGTGTCCTAGTGTTTGAAATACTGGAAGTTAGAAAATAAAGAAAATGCTTTGCTAAGAATAGGTTTTGAAGCTTATAACGTGTTCGTTGTGATAAAGGTGAATCTAATACCCTTTCTTTTGTCATAATCAAGATATGATTTTTATTGGGCAATAGGGAATTTAAGAAAATATTTCCTTTTATTATTAGAATCTTTAGTAACCAAAATGAATTGTGGTAATTTTTATAGAACAAGCGATGAAGAATCTATCTACAGATACAATTTAAAATAAAGCTTTCCCGGAAATGAATCTTATAATGTCATTTCATCAGCCTCTTGCAGTTGAATGTTTGTAAAGTTTGGTTCTTATTTTGTTAATTCATTAGTTGGATAGTTTACCAGTATAAGCAAGTAAGGCCATGATTTAATTTTTGGATAGACTTGTTTTGTGCCAATCAAGATGATAGTCATTAGGAGTTGCACATTACCAACGTAATTGCTTTATTGAACCTCAAAGGCCTAACATAAATTTAAGTTACTTTAACCAGCCTTTATCTCACTCAGAGTTCTTAGAAAAATATGACTTATAGGTTATGGTCTAGTGTGGGTGAAGAACTCTTAATTATTTTACCACTGCTGCCATTTCTTGTGGGTTCAAATTGCATTTGATTGAAAATATAATTGCAGTGATGAATATGAGGAAGTATGAATGTGTTAGCATAGATAGAAGTGTTTATGGAAAGCATGCTATGTTTATATGTATGTGAGTGTGAAATATATGTATTATATGAATGAAATGTTTCAGAATGTGGCAGGGATGAAGTATTAGCATGTTGATATATATGTATGTAAGTATATATAAATATGACTATATAAAGATAAGTTTTGTGTGTGCATAGAGTGTGCATGTGTATGAATGATTTCAATGTGTCATAAGTATGCATGAATGAATACATGTTAATATAAGATAAGCATATAAGTAATAGAACACATATGTCATCAAATTATAGTTACACATGAACACACATATATGTAGTTATAGTTTAAAGATAAGTACATAAGAAAGCATGGCTGTGAATAGTGAAAGCATAGGAAATGTATATGCATGATTATGCATTACGATTTTCATAAATTGAGTTGAAATTGAGAATGATTTTGAAATCCAAAGAGTTTTAAAGGACAATTTTCAAATGCTTTAGAAAGAATCGTATTTCAAGAAGTGTTTTTACAGTTTTGAGATACAGAAGATGGTTTTATGTTTTTCGGGGCATGAAGTAAAAACTCACCCCAGTATGTAACTATTACAGAGATAGAATTGACGGATATCATGGAATTGACGGATTGGGTCCGTGTGCACACGTTGAGCAGGACTAGGGTTGACAGATCCCTGAAATCCTGGTTTTTAGAGTTTGGGTGTTAGCATTGATCTGCACCCCCAGTTCTAGTTTATGATGTGACACGTCCAGTTGAGTTATGGTCGTGGACGTGGAGCACCACCAGTTTCAGAGATGCCCAGTTGAGTCATGGTCCTGGGCATAGAGCACACCCAGTTGAGTCATGGTCCTGGGTGTAGAGAGATGTCCAGTTGAGTTATGGTCCTGGACATAGAGTACTACCCGTTTTAGATACCTGGTTGAGTATTTCCCGGACACGTCTAGTTGAGTCATGGTCCTGGACGTAGAGCAGTTTTCAGTTTTCAGATTTTTCAGTATACAGTTTTCAGATCATCAGTACATAGTTTTGAAAAGTCAGATTTTAGTAAACAGTTTTCAGAAAACAGATTTTAGAAACAGTTTCCAGAAATCAGAGATTTAAAGCATGTTTTCAGAAAGATAAGTTTTATTAAGAGACTTTCGAACAAGAGTTTCAGAACAGAGTTTTCAGAAAGCAGTTTTTCAGAAAAGGTTTTCAGGAAGTATTTCTAAATAATATGATATGTTAAAGTAGAAAGTAGTTACAAGTCATGCATATAAATCATACATTTTGGTTATCATTTGAAAATGCATATAGTTGATATTATGCATGATAGCATTAATACATTCATATGTAAGTGTTTCAAAAAGGGTTTTAAAGTAATAGTTTATAAAAGCATGGCATATTGAGTAGAGTATAATTCACAAGAAAGGTATATAGATCATACATTCTAGAAATCATTTAAGATGCATGTAGTTGACGTTAATGCACGATAGTATTATCATGTTTATATGTATTTTTGAGTGATGCCTGTATGAGTTGTTTGTTTACATAAGAAGACTCATTTGTGAATAATAAAGCTTGATGATATAATTACATTTATATATGTGTGCATGATTTAAGGTTGTGTGATAGACGTTTGAAAGAAAGAATAGTTTATAACTCCGATTTACTGATATTTCAATGAGATAAAAAGAAGATAATTATAATAAATGCCGAACTAGATTAGCAAAGAATAAGTAGGTACGTATTGAGATATCAGAGTAGCGCAGCGAAAACATGGTAAGACTTGACTTAGTGAATAAGCATATGGATCTTGAATGTAAAAAACAAGACTTAAAGATTATGTATGAATAGTTAGAAAGACTAGTAGCTAGTAATAAGTTTGAAAAAATGGATAATTAATCAAAAAGATAGATCAGACTTGATATATGTGCATGTTCAGATTAATATAAAATTGAATCCAACCTTTGCATGTGTTGACGCTCAAAGAATGAGCATAGTTACTTACTGAGTCTTATGACTCACTACCCAATAGTGTTTGAGTTTTGCAGGTTGGTGACCTGATCGGTCGACCACAGACACCAGAGCTTGAGGAGCCGGATAGCAGAGTTGTAGTCAGCCAGTCACCAGGTCTGGGGAGTATCAGTTGTATAAGTCTAGTTGTAAAGAAACTGAGTTGAATAAGTTTAAGTTGTAAAGGTTTTTGTTTATACGCATTTTCAGGCATGAAGCCCAGTTGTATGTGTCTTGAGATCTTTATTTTAGAGTTATGTTTTGTGTTTGGGCCCAATAGGTTGTTTAGGGGAGCTGGACTTGATCAAGGTTGAATGACTTTAAATAGAGGTCATGCGGAATTTTCGTCTGAGTTAGAGGCTTATGGAGGTAGGATTAGCATGTCTCCTGCCGGTAGCATCTCCTGTAGCAGGATGTTACAATCTTTCACTGATTGGACAGTCCAGGGGCTGACTGGTTACTGTCCAAAGTGATTGGGTCAAGCCAACTCGGTAATTGGTTGACCAATTTTACCGATTATCCATTTTAAATAGTATTTTTCAGAAAAGTATTTTTCGTAAATTTTTTTACCGTCTTTTGTGATTTGTTATGTTGGCACTTGTTAACAAAATATTGTTTAGAGGTATGAGATACCGTCTATTTTGTTCGAAAATTTTTAAAATATTTAAAAACCATTTTCACCTAAAACCGCCGCCAAAATGCCAACAAATTGAAGAAATCTTTAAAGTATATTTTTTTTATTTTTTTAATTTATATATCTAGTTAATATAGATTAATTATGTATGATATAGAATTGATTGTTTTGGGTATCAAATTAGGTATAAAAATTTTAATTTTTCTTACACTTAGTTATGCCTTGATGTTAAATTTTATTTTATCATATTTTTTTATACCTTTTTGTTGGCAAGTGTAACATCCCGTCCAAGGTTGGATGTCACCGGTAGGAGACAGGGATAACTCATCTCGATAAGTCTCTAATACTGTTAAAAACTGCTAACACTGTATACTTACAATATGATAATCTCGTAATAAGTTTTTGGAGCCATTGCAGGAGATTGTTCAATCTTATTCATATTAATACTATTACCAAATAATCTTAACTTTAATTAAGATTTATTTTTATTTTTATTTTTATTTTTATTCTATTACTTATTTCTTTCAGTGCTTCAGTGAATGTGAAGATCCACAAGTCTCGAATCATTCCTGTTTGATCCTGAAATAGAAAGAACAGCGAGGAGATTAAGGAAAGAAATGAGGATTGAAAAATAAACAATGACAGCAGACAACAGAGAGAACAACCCGTGCTAGGTGGCAATCTGAGATCACATTAAGCCGATCATTGATGATAATTATTCTGGGATTACGCACAAATCGATCAATGCCAATAAATTTTGGTTGAAACCTGCATTGATCAACATAGTGTTGGGAAAATCTACGGTCCCGAGGATCGATTATCAAGCAAGAAACATGTATGAATACAACAAGGAAGTTGCATAATACTTACAATGAGCGGTTGAGCGATGCGACGAAGAACAAAAATCTTTATGCCCCTCCTAGAAGCTCTCGGCAGTGAGCTGAATTTGGTGCTCCAAATTTTCGCAATGGTCCTTCTCCAAGCTCCAAGCTTTTGAAGTGTATTCCAAGCTCACAAGTGCGGTTCCCTATCACCTTCGCAAGACTCAAATGGTGTGCTAGCACTTAGGAATTTTTGCCACAAAAATTCCTTAGCTTCTCCTCTTGGTTCACGGTGAAACCAGTAAGTTTGAGGAAGAAAAAAATGGTCCTAGACCATGTGAGAGAGGGAGAAGAATTGAGAGAGAGTGTTGGTTGTTGCAAAAAAAAAATGTATTAGTTAATTGTTTTCAAAAAACAAATAAACATATACCATTTTTCTTTTTCCAAAAAGTCAAAAGCATTAAAGCTTTGCCAACTACCACCACCAATCACAATGACAAGTTGTCATGTCACTCAAAGTGACTAGACATCACATCAATCGATTGACTAGTGATTTGACGCTTGATGTGACTTGCGGGCCGTACTTGAATTCGAAATGCGAGTGCGCTCGCAAACACTCCCGGGCTCGGGTTCGCTAATTTCAAATTAACGAATTTTCCGTTGCAACACAATTAATTAATTATGCCTAGCAAAATTACTATTCACGTCGCTAACGAATTAATTCTAAATTAACTAGTTCGCCCGAATTAAATCCAATTTCAATTCCGCGTCGAAATCTAATTTCGTATAATATATCGAATATATTATTTTATCGATTAATTCCAAATTAATCGTTCTCTCTCTTTAAATGATATTTTATCCCAGATAAAAGATCTCTGTAACTAATCCCAGATTAATTTTCTCTCATTTAATTAATCCCAGATTAATAAAGTGCGAGTCATACGTCATCGGCAAATCTTCGGGAAGCGACCCATGAGATCCCCAGATATGTTGGCAGTAAATCCGGTCGTCGGACTATCCGAACACGTAAGTACCTAGTACTACGTTTGTACCGATTTACAAGACAAGGTTGGCTTCTAGCAAAGCGTCATGCCTACAAAATTCTCCAGAAATATCCTTACAGGAATATGTGATCTATATCAGGCGTAGTATACGTAGTATTGCGTATTTCGATCCAGCATCGGATGTCACGTGCAAGGCCTGGGGCTAGAATTGTGTCTGCCCCGTACGAAGCACATATCGGATCTTTGGTAACTAGTCTCTATATCGGATAATCATTACCTAGTCATATTATCCCGATGACTGCAGTACATAAGAGAACCAGTTCCGTATCCTACGTGACCATCTTCTCCATTATGACTGGAGTGATACTTCCATCTCGACATCACACCCAATACACTACGATTCTCAATATACCCAGAAGAGGCGTACACAGAACCTGTTAAAGCCCTGGACGACCAAAACCAAAGTATATTGATTGTCGCAAGTATTAGCGGTGCAAGTCTCAGGTTAAGACCAAATACACCTACCCTGATTCGGACTTCCATAGATACATAGTCATACTACCAATGGAATTCCGAGGGGTCTATCCAGAGCGAAGCTGTTTCCGTACCATCGGTAAACACAACCTCCTATTACACTTGCATGAGTATCCTATACCCAAATATATGAAAACTATGCCGTTATGCTCCCACAACGCGCACAAGTGTAATACTAGTCTTTTACGCATTATCGATGTCCAATCTCGATAATACTCTGACTAGGGATATTTAATGATTAAACCTTCGTGGATTGATACTGTCTCATATCATCTCAATCCGGAACTAATCATATGGACCTTCTATCATTTATACATCTTGGTAATCTAATTACAAATGATAAAATGAGACTTTCCTTTGTCACATAGTTAATTTGTACAACAACACCATGATTTGTACAAATAGTGATGCCATGGGCCATAATTGTCCAACACATAGTGCAACAGAATCAGTTTGCGGGTTCAGTTGTAGAGGATCCCAACATTCACTTAAGGATGTTCTTGGAGATAGCGGATACCATTAAGATGAATGGTGAGACTGTAGAGACCATCATAATGTGCTTATTCCCATTCTCTTTAGGGGACCGAGCGAGGGGTTGGCTGCAATCTATACCAATGAGGAGCATCACAACATGGGAAGATATGGCCACATGATTTTTTGAGAAGTTTTTTCCACCCGCTAAATAAGCCCCTTTGAGAACATAGATTAACACATTTAAGCGGTTGGAGACCGAGAATCTGTATGAGGCATGAGAGCTCTTTAAGGATCTACTCAGGAGGTGCCCACAATATAATTATGAAGATTAGGCCCAGATTCAAGTATTTTATAATAGGTTGAATGGTCCGAACATGACTATGGTTGATGCAAATTCTGTAGGAACTCTGTTTAAGAAACTGCTGAAGATGCTTATGCTTTATGGATGAGATGGCCATTAATAATTTCCAATGGCCAAGTGAATGCTCGATGATGACTAAGGTGGCTAGTATACATGAAGTGGATCCTATTGTTACATTTACAACTCAATTGTCATCCCTCACGACTCATATAGCCGCATTGACCAATAAAATGGCCCAACCATCTATTGAAGTTGCTACTCCTGATAGAATGATCGTACTAAACAGATGAGCAAATCTAGAGCAAGTCCAATATATAAACAATCGGAACTGAAACAAGTATAGAGGTAATCTTATGCCTAACTATTATCATCTGAACTTGTCATATGCGAATATAGAGAATGCCTTACAACCTCTTCATGGCTCCAATAATCAAAGGGTTAAGCAAAAACCATCCTTAGAATACCTTATGAGCACGTTTTTTCCCAAAACGTCATAAAGGTTTGAGAAAAATGAGTTGCGGCTGAACAACATTGAAATCCACATGGGAAATATGGGGGCGACGATGAAATATTTAGAAGTCCAGATTGGGTAGGTCACCTCTTCTATTGTAATTCAACAGAAAGAGGCGTTTCCTAGCAATGCAGAGGTCAACCCGAAGGAGCAGTGTCAGGTCATTACCCTTATAAGTGGATTAGAGATTAGATATGCCCCTAAAGACAAAGGAAGTCCAGACAAAGAAGTAGCATTTTAAGAGGAAACAAGAACGGAAGAAGAGAACTGTGCAACAGCTCCTCCATATAAACCACCCCTCATCCCGAAGACACATTTGCCATACCCTCAATTATTTTAAGGGAAGAAGTTGGATTATCATTTTGCCAAGTTCCTAGATATCCTTAAAAAGCTCCATATCAACATCTCATTCGTAGACGCGTTAGAACAAATGCCTAACTATGTAAAGTTATGAAAGAGATAATGTCCAAGAAGAGGAAGCTAGCTGATTTTGAAATAGTAGCATTCACAGAAGAGTGTAGTGCCATCATACAAAAGAAGCTCCTTCCAAAGTTGAATGATTCTAGCAGCTTTACCATACCATGCACTATTGGAAATCGAGACTTTGGTAGGGCGTTATATGATTTAGGTGCGAGTATCAATCTTATGTCCTTATCCATCAATAAATAATTAGGCTAAGGTGAGGTGAAGCCAACCACTGTCACTTACAACGGGCAGATAGATACCTAACATACCCGCGAGGAATAATAGAGGACGTGTTGTTTAAGGTGGATAAGTTTTACTTCCTCGCTGATTTCCTTGTCCTTGATATTGAGAAGGATTATGGAGTCCCAATCATCATTTGGAGACCTTTCTTGGAAACAGGCAAAGCAATCATTGATGTACAGAAAGGTGATCTGACAATGTGAGTGCATGATAAAAAGTCACCTTTAGTGTTTTTGGAGCCATATCGAGTCCTCAAAGTGATGAAGAATGCCACGGGATAACCAATATAGAGAAGGGAGTTGCAATGGACAATGACCATGCTGTGTGTCTCCATGTATTCAAGCCAACACGTAGGTGAACCAGTAGTCAAACAACCAACACACATAGTGCAACCATGTATAAAAGACCCTCCATAGTAAAAATTGAAGCCATTCCTAAGGCGCCGCAATAAGAGGAACTCAAGAGTCAATGCTCACATGAAGATGATCATTGGAAAGCTAAAATAGAGGTCGAGCCAATTTACAACATGTGTAGTCCATAATTTCAAAGTGGTGAAATATTTACAGAACTTGATCCATGGGCGAGTGTTAGGACCACTATGAGGAGAAATTCTACCTTAAAGGGTAGGTGAGTAAAAAGATTATGAAAAAAGAAGCCAGACCATATCGAACTTTATTGGAAAACACATAGCACTTTTGAGATATCTAGGTTTGTTAGACTCATCGGATCCCAATTTTTGAGACAAAATCACCGAGTTGGCTTACTTAAGAGTCGAGCTATGACCCAACCCGTACACACACATAATATGAGTCTAGCTTAGATAATTTATTCAAGAACTTTGATTTAAGTTGTATTGAGTACTTTGAAGGTTCTCTGATTTCATTGGTAGGCATTATTTGAGGACAATATTATGTGTAACTACTAGGACTGTTTTATTTGTTTCTTTATTATTTGCATGATTTCATGTGTATGAATGACGTTTGTGGGTGTCGTCGTTGTAAGCCCTCACCAGACTATAACTCGTCCACTAGGGCCGATGGATTTAAAGGCTTGTTGGATACACTAAATACAATCGTGATCCCTACGAAAATGACCTAGTTAAATTAGTTAATTTTATTTGTTTACTTTTATTTAGTCTTTTGCTCGAGACTAGCTAAATCGTAAGTTTGGGGTGTTTGATAAGTGTGATTTATACCCATTTTTTCATACATTCTTAGCTTATTATTTTGTTAGGTTTCGTGCCATTTTACATGTTTTGTGGTTTGTTTTGTGTTTTATTGATATGAAGCATTAGATCATGGATCTTGGGATAAATGGACATGTCTTGGAAGTTTAGAGATACAAAAGAAGCAAGTGGGGAAGGAAAATATGTAAAACTACACATCCTGGCTGGGAGCTGGCATCGCGACTTCCCGATCAATTTTCAGACTAGGAAATCCATTTTCTACACTCACAAGGACTCCCCAAACTTCCCTATGGTGCATCTAAAACCCTGAGGAGGATAAAAAGACACAACAAGAGATTTCAAAAAACATTATTTAGAGAGATCCAATGAGAGAATTGAAGAGTAAGAAGATGAGACGAAGGCGGTGACGTCCGAAGATGAAGGGATTCAATTCAAGTTTTATGTTCTAGTTTCTTTCTTCAAACTCTTATGATGGTCAATATATTCTTGACTATGTTTTCATTGTTCTTTTATTTAGTCATGACCTAATTTTCTTATTCTAGAAGATGATGTAGCATATACTCGAACCTATGTGTTTGATTTCCAATTAATTATTATGAAGTTTTAATTATGTTTATTGATATTTTCTTTTTTTTAATGCTTCTGGTTTGCTAACCATGAATTAAATGATTTCATGTTTAGAATCTATCACTCGGGAGAAGGGATTTTGAATAGGATTTAGAAAATATAACCTAGGAATTTTATAGAGTACGGGAAACCTATAATTCATTTGAAGTCGTTAACAAAAAATCACATAACGTAATGAATTATTAATTACTAGATTTTTATAGGGATATCGAAATCATTATTTAATAATATTTTTACTCGGCACTCTAGATATCAATTGAATTCCAAAGGATATCAATTCTATGATTTTGAGCATTGAAATGTGTTCGTAGCTTGATTCGCCAGATTTATCAAGAAAGAATTCTAGGCGGAATGTGGTGATCATAGAAGGGTTGAGCTTGATGAATTTCAACCTGTAGAGGACAAACTGACAGAGGAATTAGAAATTCAGGAAGGTGCATAACTGTTAGGATTGGTGCTCGGAGTGCCAAGCCGGATCATATTTATGTCTGATTCATGAATACGAGTAATATCTTTTTCATAATATTACTTATTTATGGTTACACTCTGTCTTTTATTATATATTATCGATCTAATTCATTAGATTGAAACTAAATTATGTTTAGTGATATATATATATATATATATATATATATATATTAGACAAAGACCCGATAATATATAATGTAGTGTACAATTACAACGTAGCTTGTAATTAGCATTGGGAAGTGTCACTACTAGAGATTTATTATCAAATTAAGTTCCTGGTCAAGATTTACTGACACGGGTCGGTTAGTAAAATCTATTGAGACCAGTACAAGTCATATATCGGACTTGGTCCGATGGTTGATCCCAATGAACCATGAGTCTCGGGAGACTCGTATAGACGTGTAAGTGTTTATTTGATAAACACTGAACGACTCACCGAAGATTACCTAATAGATGGTACACCAACTCCAATAAGAATCTTCTCGGGTTGAGTAGCATAATGATTCTTTGACTTGAGATACCACTGTAGATATATGAGTTATCCTTCATACTTAGATGGTAGTCACATCACCGATCTATTAAGATTAGACCTCCGCCTGTTCGTTGGGTGTGGACTCATGCTGATGATATCCTGTGTGTATCAAGAAAGGATCCGTCAGTCCTGTGTACAAGGCATTGCTATTCATTATATGATTAGCAATCTGTTAAATCCATGGCCGTGTCCGAGTGTTAATTAGAATATTGCTAATAGATACGTCAACATGATTACACCTAAAGAGATTTGACGTTTATATCTATATCTCTAGGATAATCCAGATACCTGTGACGGAGGGATTATACGTATGCTATGACCTCGACCTGTATAGTTCAGAGAGTTTTTAGACGCTGGTTTTCGCTCGAGGTCCACAATCGATAATTTGTATGTCAGAGGGACTGGCAATCCTACAAAACAAAAGTAAGGTGAGCTGGAAGAGTCTACCCACCGGTGTGGTGGTGGCTGTAAACCCTCTGACGCTCAAGTCAGTAATGGATATAAGTATTATTGATGGAGGAACAAGGCTTGAGGCTACCTTGACCTATGTAGATTGCCGTGAGGGCGGTGGATCGGAGTATGATCGGAGATTCTTTAAAGAAGGCTCTGGAGAAAATGATTATGCTTGATTCTCTTCTAGTTGAATTACCCATTAGCTTCCCCATAGAATTCCATTTTATAAGCCTTAAAATGGGGATTTCGCATGGATTTAATGAGGGTGGTCCCTACTAACATGCTATCTTTTTCATCCCACGTTTGAAGCTTTATGAGGGTCAATTAATTAGCATGATATGACTTCATCTTTCAGTGGGAAAGATGAAGTCTGACTTCGATTTTCTTCATATGACTCCATCATTAGCAGCTCTGGGCCTTGGCCATTTACTATGCCAATTGCTGGGTATAGGTCTAATTTTGACAATTGACTTAGAGGTAAAAAGATGAGAATGTCCTCGGTCCAAATTTGGCCTATACAGTTTGTCCCATACTTTCTAAGTTGAGGGGTCATTGGCTTGGAGAGTACCTATTGAACATGTCGTTTGGGATGAAATATATAAGCGTTCCTTATTAAGATGTTGAGGGATCCGTCAATGGCCACGTCGTGTTTGATGGAGCTATACACTTGTAAATAAGATAATGTCAAGTCGACTAAAAATGGATTGTAATTATTGATAGAATTACTCAATTTCATATAGATGAACCGAGTAAATATCCAAGGTGATGTTGCACTGACCAAGCGACAGTTAAATAATTTTAGGCATTGGTAAGTCTTGTGAATCCACCATGTCGACAGGGTTAGGAGGACAATAAAGGACCTATTCAGCCGACATTCTATGTTGCTGAAGGTCTAGGCTTTGAAATGATTCTTCTAGGACCTGGATGTGAGCTGTCGAGTCAGCTTGACATTGGTATTGTTGTTGGGTCCATGACTGACACTCATCCGACCTGAAATATGGGTTCACGTGATCCAATGAGGGAATGGTCCAATTGAAGACCATGATGTACTTCAGTCGATCGGTCTTGAAAACATGTAAAGTGTGGTCTTCATATCGTCTGGACCAGATGGATGTTCAGTCATTGACCTGGCTCGACATGGCCAAATTGAGGAATGTTCTCGTCGACTGGACAATGTGAAGGGCCAGGGGACAACCATCCATTCAATTGGTACATAATAAGAACCGAGTTGAGCCTTCATGTCGTCTGGACCTGATGGATGTCCAAGTCTTGACCTAACTCAACATGAGCCAATTGAGGAAAATTCCCATCGACTGGACCATATAAAGGCCAGAAGATAATCATCAACTCGACTAGTCCGAATAGGAACTGAGTAGAGTTTTCATGTCGTCTGGACCTGATGGATGTCCAAGTCTTGGCCTGACTTGACATGAGCCAATTAGGAAATGTTCCCGTCGAATGTACAAGATAAAGGCCAAGAGATAATCATCAACTCGACTGGTCTGAATAGGAACCAAGTAGAGTCTTCATGTCGTCTGGACCTGATGGATGTCCAAGTCTTGACCTGACTCAACATAAGCTAATTGGGGAATGTTCCCGTCGACTGGACGAGATAAAGGCCATGAGATAATCATCCACTCGAATGGTCCGAATAAGAATCGAGTAGAGTCTTTATGTCGTCTGGACCTGATGTAAGTCTAGGTCTTGAACGGGCTCGACATGAGACAATTGGGGAATGCTCCCGTTTGACTAGACCAGATGAAGGTAATGAGATAATCATCCACTCGATTGGTCCGAAAAGGAACCGAGTAAAGTCTTCATATCGTCTGGACCTGATGGAAGTCCAGGTCTTGAACGGGAATGCTCCCTTCGACTGGACCAGATGAAGGCCAGGAGATAATCATCCACTCAACCGGTCATGAACATGAACTGAGCTGACCCTTCATATCATCTGGACCGGATGGAGGACCAGGTCTTGAATTGAATTGACATGAGCCAATTGAGGAATGTTCTCATCGACTAGAACAGATGAAGGACATGAGATAATCATCCACTCAATCAGTCCTGAATAGGGACCAAGTAGAGCCTTTACGTCGTCCGGACCAAATAGAAGTCCATGTCTCGATGTGACTCGACATGTGGGGGTAACATTATGCCTTTGAACGCTTTTGTAGAGTAGACAACTGATGAAACCCTCGTATGTCATTTGGACAAGGTTCTCATTGGGATATTTAATGAGCGGAAAATATATCAATATTTACCGCCCATTTTACTTAATATTTTGTATAGTTTCTCGAGTTTTATGAATGTTTTGATGTGTTTTAGTTTATTTTACAGATAAAATAAAATCGGGACTTAATGAAATCAATCAGGACGAAATGTGGAACAAATAAGGGCAAAAACTGGACTTGACATTTTGATTTTGGAGATTGAAAACTTGAAATGGCGTTCTAACGAAGTACAATTTCGGAAATTCCAACTTTGCGCAATTATTGTATTGTGGCCATAACCTTTTACTCCGATATTGGATTGAGGTGATTCAAGTTCCAGATTAAAGAAGACCCAAAGATATACAACGTTCAAGTTCATAATAATTTCAAATTCTGAAGTTTCCATGACCGAAATTGATAAAACATCTAGAAGTGTGTTATATATAATTATTAAAGCCATTTTCAAAATAAAAAAAAATAATAATAAAATAAAAAATCTCAAACTTCCACTAAACATGCTTGCATGTGGTGCCATATTTGGTGCCATGTTTGGTGCCATGTTTGGTGAAGCAATTGGTAGAGAAATTGGTGGAAGCCTTTAGATTTGCCTATAAATACCAAGCTAAACTTTGTAAATTTTTCATGCTTTCTTTGGAGGAATTTCTCCATGAAAACCTAAAGGAAACTGTCTTGTATATTTATTTAAGTTTTCTTGTATTTTCTTTTTATTTAATTAATAAAATTTTGTGTGTTTTCATTTACAGCATGAGCAGGTAATCTCATTCTGCTGGGGTAAAAATGTGAGACTTTTAATATATTAATTTAGATTAATCTCCCTTATTTTAATTAAAATTTGGGATAATTAGTTATCGCCTATATGGCCGGTTTAGGTGACAACCTTATTTACCGCCTATATGGTCGGTTTTACATTCCAAATATAGTTTCCGCCTTTATGGTGGGTTTAGGTAATAACCTTGTTACTGCCTATATGGTCGGTTTGACTTAATTGAGACAAATGGAATTTTCGCCTTTATGGTATGGTTAAATATAATTTATTAATTGTTAAACATTGACAATAAATGAGATTTCTAATTTTGAAATATTAAAAGTGGATCCTCTAACCCCAACGTTTTCTTTCATTATTGTAATTTTACTTTTATTTCTCTTCAAGTTATTTTTTATGATGTTTTGTTTATTTAAGTGTTTAGTAATCCTAGGTATGTGTTGTAACTAAATACATAATCTGGGGTTGTGATGAATTCCAATGTCACCGGTTTATAAGGGGTTATTTTGTGTCTTGGGTAATATAAAAGTTTATTTATTAAGTTTTAAGCTTAATGCTACTTGTTAACTGGCCATTAATAAGATTGATCTAGTAAACTTAAAATAAACTTGACGAAGGAATTTAGGTTTCAGCCTTAAACTTAATAGCCAACGATCTCCCTTAAAGATTAGATATCCCTTAATAGATTTCTTTCCAGGATAGACATATACCTGTCGGGCAGGGGTAACCATAATTGGAACTTAATCTTAATGAATTCAGGTAACTTGGTTGACATAGACATATGATTAATTGGGTTATTTGGGTATTTGCACTTGACCATCGACATAGGCTTTTTCATAATTTTGTGTCCAAGTTAATAAATCGATATATTGCACAAAAATGAGAAAACCACTTCATCTTTAAAAAGATATTGGAACAATTCACAATACTAGATAGTTTTATAATATTGATTTTACCTTTAATTCACCTTCGCACTGTTTTATTTAATTGTCTTTAGTTTAAAATCACCATCCAATCAATAATGAAATCTATTAGATACTCGTAAAAATTTAATGTCATAAATTAATAGCATAGGTATTAAGTCTGACCGGTGCGTAATCACATGCGTATAACGCAAGCGCACGTATCAAGTAGTATAAAAAGTATCGATCCCACGAGGACTTAATACCTAATCTATTAATTTTATGAGGTCAAATGATTACTAGTATCTAACAGGTTGATTGATTGATTTGAAATGGTGATGATTTTAAATTTAAAAATAAGTAAATAAAATTGCACGAAAGTAGGTTTAAGAAAATTCAATATTAGGAAACTATCTAGGGTTGTGAATCTTTCTAATATTTTTAAAAGATGAAGTGGTTATTTCATGTTTGTGTAATATATCGGTTTACTAACTTGGAACACTAAATTATGCGAAAGCCTCTGTCGATGGTCAGACGCAAATACCCATTATAACCCAATTGAACCATATGTCTATGTCAATCAAATTACCTGAATTCATTAAGTTTAAGTTCCAATTATGGCTACCCCCGCCCGACATGTATATGTCTATCCTGTAAGGATATCTTTTAAAGGGTTATCTATCCTCAAAGAAGATCGTGGGCTATTAAGTCTAAGGCTGAAACCTAAAATTCTTTTGTCAAGTTTATTTTAGATTTACCAGATCAATCTTATTAGTGGCCAATTAACAAGACACATTAAGCTTAAGACTTAATAAGTAAACCTTTAAATTACCCAAACTATAAAATAACCCCTTATAAACCGGTGATATTAGAATTCATCACAACCCCAGATAACTAACTTAGTTACGACTCATAACTAGGGCTAGTAAAAAGATAAAAGTAAAAGACATAAAGTAAAAATGCTGAAAAGTAATTGCGGTAAAGTAAAAGCTGAAAAATAAATTACAATAAAATAAAATGCTAAGGTAAAAGGATCAACTTTTACTATTTACTAATTTAGATATCTCCCTTAATATAATATATTAACTTGTGATTATTTTACCAACCAGCCTGTAGGCACTGCATTTTTGCATATAAGTCATTATGATGAGTCTCATTTGGAGACACTACCTTTTAAGTCATGGAGGTCACGGAAAACGGACATCGGAAGGGGAAATTCAGAATAAACAAGGTTCACTATTTTTGTTCGTGCT
This sequence comes from Zanthoxylum bungeanum, assembly GCA_019454045.1. Taxonomy (NCBI): domain Eukaryota; kingdom Viridiplantae; phylum Streptophyta; class Magnoliopsida; order Sapindales; family Rutaceae; genus Zanthoxylum; species Zanthoxylum bungeanum. Next base: position 96,594 of record SKCR01004856.1, on the reverse strand, counting down.
GCGTTCGTGTATACGTTCGAACGCCAAACAGATTGCGGGCGTTCGTGCCGCGTTCGAGGAAGCGTTCGAACGGTGTCGGTAATTTTGGTTTTGCTGCTAGCCTCACATCAAGCCCAATTCGCCCAAGCCTTGCCCACACGCCCAAGCCCACTTAAAACACATATTTAACATATGGTGAAATCAAAACAAATCTAAAAATCACATACCAAATTAAAATAAACATTAAAATCATCAAATATTTTAATTCCTTAATTAAGATATTCACCCACCAATTACACAAGATTCCTTCCTAACTAAACAAAATCACATACTAAATTAAAAGATGTCATGCCTAATTAAAATCAATTATAACAAATTAAATATTTTGTATTCCTAATCTAGCCCAAATTTGTCCCCCCTCAATCTTTGATTTTCCTTGCTCAACACAAAATCAAATCCCTTCCTTGTGAGACAAGGTGAAACCCTAGCCATTCTCTATATAAACAACCCCTAACCAAGACATGATGGCCCCTAGCTCATTCATACAAGAAAAGCCTGCCCTAGTTCATTCATACAAGAAAAGCCTCTCCTAGTTCATTCACACATATTCACATTAAGAAAAAACCTATCCATTCACACCTAATATACTCAAGAAACAACCTAGAATTTTCCTCCCCTCCTCCTCCCTTTCCACCGAAAACAACATTCCCCCTAAACACTCTCCATAACCGAAAATACACCCCCAAACAGCAGCCCATTTCCACCGAAAACAGCAGCCCCTGCACCTTCTAAAACACGCCTGAACAGTAGCCCAAATCACCCCCAAATAGCAGCCAAATCCTCTTAAAACAGTCCCTAAAATCCTCAAAACAGTAAGATAAAAACTGTATTTATAATCCTTAAACTAATCACACAAGACTGCACTAAAAACCCACAAAAAAACACTCGAAACAGTCCGTGGAAACGCCAAAACAGTAACCTGAACAGTGAGTGGAAAATACAGAGGGAACAGCAGCAAAACGGAGGCCAAACAACAGCAAAAGATGGAGAACGACGACTCAAAATAGTAAGACAACGAACGAGAGCAGTGAACCAGTGAACCGGAAGAGTTGCAGAGTATCCACCCTTCCGACGATCGTGTACCGTACATCCGAGAGGTGATTTAAAAGGTTAAACCTGAGGGAATTTTCTCATTAGTTTATATTCATCTTTTGATTGTTTATTGAATTCTATTCGCAGGAGAGTCATTTGTGGATGCATGTTGTGGCTTGAATGAAAAGGAAAATGTGTCGCCTCTTGTGGTATATAGGATGGAAACCCGGACATAAATTTCATAGCCGATTCCGAATGGACGGTAGTATGATCTGTACTCGGGATATAACTCCACGTACCACTTGAGTAAACAACACACTCTTTTGTTTTATGTTGCTTCGGTTTATTTATTTTTCGTTATTTGAATTCTGCATGTTACTTTTGTATGCATGATTCAATCGAGTGTATGGGCTTAGTAAGTCGGATTAAAGGTCCCCTATTTGGAGGGGTTAAAATCCTTTACCACAATGCTTTGCCGCACCGGTTGATGTGTGTTCGGTTGGATATAAGATATATTCAATCGGATATACTAAGTGTGATATGATTGTCTTTATTTTTGTATGCATGATGTGATCGAGCTCATGGGCTTAGTAAGTGCGATGAAAGGTCCTCTAATTGAAGAGGTTAAAATCCTTCACCACGATGCTTCGCCGCGCTTCGTATTTTGCTATTTGCTTTTTTATGTATGTATTGCGTCACATTTTGTGCATCAGGTCTGTTCCCGTTCGAACGCGTTATCGAACACTATACGAACTCGAACCTTCTGTTTCCCGTTCGAACGCGTTTTACAAATGCTACTCGAACGCGCATGCATTTTGTTTCATCAGGTCTGGTACCGTTCGAACGCGTTATCAAACGCTACACGAACGCGAACCTTCTGTTTACCGTTCGAATGCGTTTACGAACGCTACACGAACGCGCACACACTGAACTAAGTCTGTCTCATCATATTTCATGCACAACTACCTTTTGGGTGATCTCCTTTGCATTATGTAGCCAATTATATTATTTGTATTCCTGCATTTATCCATTCGATGTGTTCTTGGGATGATATTCAAGCATGATTAGGCTATTAGCATGTTATTTGGTTAATATGTTCATGATATAGTACTCAAGCATGATTAGGTTGTTCTTAGTTTTCCCTATCATATGATTGAGAAATGTTCATGAGATTGCCATGTGATGTTGCATGTTGTGATGAACTTGTTGATGTATGCATGTGAATTTAGAAGCATGATACTCTTGGAAATAAGTGTTACTTAAACTTGATTAAATTATTACATAAATCCTTTCATTACAAGTGACATAAGTAAGGGACCATTCCGAACCCAACGGTTTGAGGTCTTCCCTTGCGAGGGGTGAGTGCGGCCATAAATCTCATTTTCCTGATTCACACCAGGTGGCGAATCCATTATTCTCCAGTTTAGTCCCCCGTGGCTACTCTGTACTCCCGACCGGGCCGCGAGCCCGGGACAGCATGCGTCGCCCCAGATCCTGTGTTCCCACAGTCTGGCGACTCCACTAGGGATAGAGAATCGGCCCCGAAATATTGTCTTGTAATGTTTGGATTTATGTTTTAATTGACCGTGTCTATAGTGGATAAAATGAGGGTTTAATCAAGGGCATCTTGAGGCTAGGTAATGGTTTGGTGTCTTTCTTCATTCACTACCTTCCTAGAAGGAAAAGCTGTGAAGGCACCTATATGGCCATCTACCCTTAGCCTATTGTGATGGACTAATTTGGAGGACTCGTTGTTTATTCCTGTCACCAAGCGATAAGAGCCTAAGAGGCTAGGGTACTTAAGAGAGCCTCGCTCCACCCTCCCTCTGGGGAATCTACAACGGGAAATCCATTTGACAGTCAGTCACACACCATAGCTCATTGGCACGTACCTTAGTGTATAAAAAAGGGTGCGCTCACTTGGTCGCTCGAACCCTTGATTGGGGAGACCTAGTTGTGAGCCATCCTTCGCCGGTGAGAGCCTTTGTCTACACTCTTGCGAACCCACCCATAGACCGAGGTTGTATGGTTAAAGTAACAATTATTTCCTGTAGTATGTGCTTGTGGACCATCCTCATTTGGATGCAGTTGGACCATTGTCAGAAATGCGGACTTGCTGGGCCATTTAAACTGGGGCGAGTTCGTACCTTATGACTACTAGGCCCAAAGCTTCTGAAATGTTGATGGCCATTGCGTAGAAGTTATACCTTTATGTTTGCATTATCTTTTATGCTTGTGTTTGGGAACATCATCGTTTGGATCCATTTGGACCATTTGTCATGGGATATGGGCTTGTTGGGCCATTTAAACTGGGACAAGAACGTATTTTATGACGATTGGGCCAAGGGCTTCTAAGTGTTGATGGGCCACTTTGTGCTTGTGTTCGGAACATTACCATTTGGATTTAGTTGGGCTCCTTGCCATGAGATGTGAACTCGTTGGGGCATTTAAACTGGGACGAGTTCACTCCTATGATAGTTAGCCCAAAATCTTCTAAAATGATGGTGGGCCGATTTGTTTGAAAATTTTAGTTGATTTAGTATGTTATATATGTTACATGCATCTCATGCACCCCATGCATACATATATCATATTAACCCTTGTGTTCTGAAAGCCATCATAGATTCCCGTTGGGTTAGGGAAAATGGAAGACTCACCAAAATACTGGGAACAGACATGAGTGAATCAGATATTGAGGTATCCCGTATGGATCAGTTGGAAAATGGTCTCGCCAAGGTCACTGAACAGTTACAAGCCATGACCACTGCCATGGCAAATATGGCTGTGCCCCGAGCTGGGGGAAATTCTGAGAATGTGAGGCGGGAGGAACCTCCGAATAGGTTGGGGGATGATATCCCCATTTTTGATGATGACATGACAGAGCATGCAACATACAGAGTGATTGGGTCTCAGGCAGAATTTCAGAAGCTTCGGGATCAGGTTGAGTCAGTTACCCGTAAGATGAAGGGTAAGGACGAAGAATTACTAGACTATGAGGCGATGGCTTTTGAGGAACAATTGCCTGCTCAGTTCAAGATGCCGGATATGGCCAAGTTCAATGAGAATGGGGATCCGAGGGTCCACCTCCGACAATATGTGTCAGTTATGAGTTCAGTGGGCCTAACACAGCGCCAAGCTCAGAAGATGTTTGGGATGTCACTTGAGGGGGCACCCGTAGTGTGGTACCATAGCCTTGAAAGAAAGGTTAAGGAGGATTGGAGGGAATTGGCAGATGTATTCATGAAACAGTATGTCACAGACTTAGAGATTGACTTGTCACTCCGTGATTTGGAGAACACTAAGTAGAAGCCGGAAGAAAGCTTCAAGGAGTATGTAGACCGCTGGAGAAGCAAATCGGCCCACCATCATTTTAGAAGCTTCTGAAAATGCAGACTCGGTCCTCTGAGAAAGACCAAATTAAAATGATCATCAAGGCACCAAGTCCTCTATTTATGGTAAGCTGAGGAGGATGACTTCGATGATTTCTGATTTTCGACAGTTGAGGGAAACTGTCATGGATATTGAGGAAGAGGAGGCTGAAAACAGAAAGTTTTATGGCAAGAATAAAAGAACTTTTAGGGGGGCCTTCTGAGACCTAGACCCGGCCAAGGTTCCGGTTCGGAACTGGAACCGAACCGGTTGGAACCGGACGGTTCCGGTTCCAACCGGTTCCGGAACCGAACCGGAACCTGACCGGTTCGGTTAGGGTTCTTACCCTGACCGAACCGGTTCGAACCGCTGGAACCGAACGGTTCCAGCGGTTCCAACCGGAACCGTACGGTTCCGGTTGGAACCGGAAGTAAAAAAAAAAAAATTTATTTTCTTGGAACCGTAAGGTTCCTCAAGTAAATCTCAATTTTTTTTATTAATAATTATGACTTAATGAGGTTTAAAATTGCAATACTAAAACATGAATGTCCATATCCTTTTTATAACCAACTCTTGGTTATTGACTTCTTTATATAAGCAATGTGGGACACAATAGCCAAGTAACAAATATCCCACATCGCTTATATAAAGAAAACACTAGCCAAGAGTTGGCTATAAAAAAGATTATATGTTAAAAGAATTTTATAAAAAAAAGATTTTATAAAAATGATGTGATAGTATGAAAAAACATTACAATTATAGAATTTTTTCTATTTTTTAAAATTTATTATTTAAAAAAAAAAAAAAAAAAAAACCGGAAGGGGAACCGTAAACCGAACCGGAACCGACCGGTTCGGTTCCGGTTCCACTTAAGTGTGGAACCGGAACCGAACCGGAATTAACCGGTTCGGCCAGGTCTACTGAGACCAAGCCCGCTACTGCCGAAGTCGCTGCCATCAGAAACATGCAATTCTCCAACCTTGGTAGACCTTTGTCGAAGGTGTTTGAAAAGTTGCAGGGACAAGGACTCTTGAAACCATTAGAAGGCAAGCAACTTCTACACCCCCCACCGCCACACATAAATATGAACCTTTATTGTCACTTCCACCAGCTACATGGCCATGACACCGACAACTGCACCCGCCTCAGGCATGAAATTCAAGATCTCATAGATTCCCATAAAATACCCAACCCATGAAAAGAACAACCCAACACACACAGAAACCCTCAACCACCAAGCTTCTTACATGGATGACAGTGAAGAACCATAGGCCGAGGAAGAAGGCAGTGCTGCGGATGATGGAGATGTTCCTCCTAGTCTATTTGATCCAGTTTTTTTAAAAAAGACATTGATTTTGTTACTTGTTCGAACTCTTTTCCTCAACGATAATAAAGACGTTCATTTCGCTGAATCTCTTCTGCAATATGAGTATATTTGAGAAAAATATTCAACCTTGGTACTATGAAATTCAGTGATGTTTAAAACACGGGGAATCCTCGGAATAAACAAGCTGAAAGGAAAGGATATCCATTCAGAAATTGGGAAATGGAGCAGTGAAACTATCAGACTTGGAAGGGAATTAGTTCACCGAGCCGATCAACATAGACAGATTGAAGCAGTGGTTTTCCTGAGGAAAAAAAGACTAAGCAGTCACCAAGAGAATTGACGGAAGACCTAACCCGACGGGATAAGAACATTCATACATGCATACACGTAACACATTTTGCATCCTTTCGTGTTTGTTCTGTTTTGTATTCACAGGTTTTGAAGAAGAAAAAGAAAAGTGGCAAAGACAAGCCAATCAGAAGCAGTAACAGTACAATGTCAGCAGTCTTCAGGAATGAATCACATGGACGATGCCCATATCAGCAGTATCAGTCTGGGGGTGAGGCCCATATCAGTAGCAGTTAGGGCGGAGGCCCACTTCAGCATCAGTTTAAGGGATGAGTCACAGGGTCGAGGCCCACATCACTATCAGTTTTGGGGATGAGTCCTAGGGTTGAGGCCCATTGCATCACAAGCCGAGAATGGCACTCCAAGAATGGAAACACAGTTCGAGAATGGAAACATAGTTCGAGAATGAACAAGCCGGGAATGGCAATCCAAGAATGGAGCATAGTTCAAGAATGAACAAGCCGAGAATGGCAATCCAAGAATGAAGCAGAGTTCAAGAATGAACAAGCCGAGAATGGCAATCCAAGAATGGAGCAGAGTCCAAGAATGAACAAGCCGAGAATGGCAATCCAAGAATGGAGCAGAGTTCAAGAATGAACAAGCCGGGAATGGCACTCCAGGAATGGAAATATAGTTCAGGAATGAACAAGCCGGGAATGGCACTCCAAGAATGGAAGCACGGTTCGGGAATGAACCACCTCACAGTAACGGTTCGGGAATGGACCACCTTACAGTAACAGTTTGGGAATGGACACCTCACAGTAACGGTTCGGGAATGGACCACCTCACAGTAACAGTTCGGGAATGGACATCTCACGGTAACGGTTCGGGAATGAACCACATCACAGCACGGTTCGGGAATGAACCAGGGGTCGCAGCACCTCACCACCCAAATCAACTCAACTCAACACGTGGAAAGTCAAGTGGCAGTTGGCGAGCCAGGTAAGTAGAAATGCATTGCATAACTTTGATAGGATTGTCACTGTTACACATTACACAAGTCCCATCAAAGTGGGGGCGACTGTGGGCACTGCATTTTTGCATATAAGTCCATATGATGAGTCTCATTTGGAGACACTACCTTTTAAGTCACGGAGGTCACGGAAAACGGACATCGGAAGGGGAAATTCAGAATAAACAAGGTTCACTGTTTTCGTTCGTGCTGCGTTCGTGTATACGTTCGAACGCCAAACAGATTGCGGGCGTTCGTGCCGCGTTCGAGGAAGCGTTCGAACGGTGTCGGTAATTCTGGTTTTGCTGCTAGCCTCACATCAAGCCCAATTCGCCCAAGCCTTGGCCCACACGCCCAAGCCCACTTAAAACACATATTTAACACATGGTGAAATCAAAAATAATCTAAAAATCACATACCAAATTAAAATAAACATTAAAATCAATCAAATATTTTAATTCCTTAATTAAGATATTCACCCACCAATTACACAAGATTCCTTCCTAACTAAACAAAATCACATACTAAATTAAAAAGATGTCATGCCTAATTAAAATCAATTATAACAAATTAAATATTTTGTATTCCTAATCTAGCCCAAATTTGTCCCCCCCCTCAATCTTTGACTTTCCTTGCTCAACACAAAATCAAATCCCTTCCTTGTGAGACAAGGTGAAACCCTAGTCATTCTCTATATAAACAACCCCTAACCAAGACATGATGGCCCCTAGCTCATTCATACAAGAAACGCCTGCCCTAGTTCATTCATACAAGAAAAGCCTCTCCTAGTTCATTCACACATATTCACATTAAGAAAAAACCTATCCATTCACACCTAATATACTCAAGAAACAACCTAGAATTTTCCTCCCCTCCTCCTCCCTTTCCACCGAAAACAACACTCCCCCTAAATACTCTCCATAACCGAAATACACCCCCAAAACAGCAGCCCATTTCCACCGAAAACAGCAGCCCCTGCACCTTCTAAAACACGCCTGAACAGTAGCCCAAATCACCCCCAAAACAGCAGCCAAATCCTCTTAAAACAGTCCCTAAAATCCTCAAAACAGTAAGATAAAAACTGTATTTATAATCCTTAAACTAATCACACAAGACTGCACTAAAAACCCACAAAAAACACTCAAAACAGTCCGTGGAAACGCCAAAACAGTAACCTGAACAGTGAGTGGAAAATACAGAGGGAACAGCAGCAAAACGGAGGCCAAACAACAACAAAAGATGGAGAACGACGACTCAAAATAGTAAGACAACGAACGAGAGCAGTGAACCAGTGAACCGGAAGAGTTGCAGAGTATCCACCCTTCCAACGATCGTGTACCGTACATCCGAGAGGTGATTTAAAAGGTTAAACCTGAGGGAATTTTCTCATTAGTTTATATTCATCTTTTGATTGTTTATTGAATTCTATTCGCAGGAGAGTCATTTGTGGATGCATGTTGTGGATTGAATGAAATGGAAAATGTGTCGCCTCTTGTGGTATATAGGATGGAAACCCGGACATAAATTTCATAGCCGATTCCGAATGGACGGTAGTATGATCTGTATTCAGGATACAACTCCACGTACCACTTGAGTAAACGGCACACTCTTTTGTTTTATGTTGCTTCGGTTTATTTATTTTTCGTTATTTGAATTCTGCATGTTACTTTTGTATGCATGATTCAATCGAGTGCATGGGCTTAGTAAGTCGGATTAAAGGTCCCCTATTTGGAGGGGTTAAAATCCTTTACCACAATGCTTTGCCGCGCCGGTTGATGTGTGTTCGGTTGGATATAAGATATGTTCAATCGGATATACTAAGTGTGATATGATTGTCTTTATTTTTGTATGCATGATGTGATCGAGCGCATGGGCTTAGTAAGTGTGATGAAAGTGATGGTTTTAATCTAGGTCCCATGATCAAACAAGACATGAAAATCAAGCATGAATACACCAATGAAGATAGCGGAATACTTACATTGGTTGCTTGTGACGATTTGAAGACGATAGAAGCCAAAAACGCACTGCCAAGGACGCCCACTGCATGCAGTCCACTGTCTTCTGTCTTCAGTATTTGAGCTGCGAAAATGAGTTCCTAGATTCGTCGGATGGATCCCGGCTCATGGGTGAACCTCCCTACCACCTTCGCAAGACTTGTAAGTGTGCTAGCACTTGAATTTTCACCATGAAAATCCACTCTTGCTTCCCTATTGTTCACGCCCAAACTGGTTCAAAACCAGTGAAGAATAGCCACTGTTTTGGCGTGAGAGAGATGAGAGAGTTAGAGAGAAAAAATGTGTTAACTTTTCTTTTCATTTTTTTGTTTCTAAAACGTAAGTGAGAAAGAGAGAAGCAATGATGTATATCATTAACCAAAAATGAATTTTTAGATAAAAACTCTTCAAAAACCGTGAAAAGCATTTCCCTCCAAAATTTCATCATCATCACACATTGAGAATAGAGACAATGTATCATCCCATAAAGGTGACTAGATACATCCATCATCTATTCGTGTCAAGTGATGAGATATCGCGATGTGATTTGCGGATACCACTCATTTCAAAATACGAATGTGTCCGCAAACACTTTCGGGCTCGGTTTCGCTAATTCCGAATTAACGCATTTCCGTCGCGACGAGAATTAATTAATTTCGCCTAGCGAAATTACTATTCAGATCGCTAACGAATTAATTCTAAATTAATTCGTTCGCCCGAATTAAAATCTAATTTTAATTCCGCGTCGAAATCTAATTTCGTTTAATATATCGAATATATTAATTTAATCGATTAATTCCAAATTAATCGTTATCTCTCTCTAGACGATATTTTATCCTAGATAAAATATCTCCGTAATTAATCCTAGATTAATTTTCTCTCTCTATTATTATAATCCCAGATTATTCAAGAGTGCGAGTTGTGCGTCATCGGTGGATTATCGGGAAGCGACCCATGAGATCTCCGGATATATATTGGCAGTAAATACGGTCGTCGGAGTATCCGAATCACGTACGTACCAAGTACTACGTTCTACCGATTTATGAGACAAGGTCGACTCCTAGCAAAGCACCAAGTCTACCCAATTCTCCGGACATATCCATTTAAGAATATTAAGATCTGTATCAAGCGTAGTATATGATTGTATTGTGCATATCGGTCCAGTATCGGATAATCACGTGCTAGGGTTGGGGCTGGATAAGTGTCTACCCCGTCCGAAGCACATATCGGATGTCTGGTAACATAGTCTCTATAATCGGATATACATGACCTGGTCACAATATCCCGATTGGTTGCGCAACACTCAAGAGCACTAGTACCGTATCCTGCGTGACATCAACTCCAATATGACTGAAGTGACACTTCCGTCTTGACATCACACCCAATACTCTACGACTCTCTGATAAACCCAGAAGTGGTGTACTCAGAACCTGTTTAAAGTCCCCTACCACCAAAACCAAAGTTTATCGATTATCGTAAGTATTAGCGATGCAAGTCTCAGGTTAAGACTATACACACCTACCTTAATTTCGGCCTCCCATAGACACATAGTCATAATACCAATGGGATTCCGAGGGGTCTATCCAGAGCGAAGCTGTTTCCCGTACCATCGGTGAAACACGACCTCCTATCGCACTTGCATAAGTATCCAACACTTATATATATGAGAACTATGCCGTTGTGCCCTCACAACGCACACAAGTGCAATACTAGCCTATTCCGCATTATCGATGTCCAGTCTCGATAATACTACGGCTAGGGATATTTAATGATTAATCCTTCGTGGACTGATACTGTCTCATATCATCTCAATCCAGGAACTAATCATATGGACCTCTCTTTATTTATATATCTATGCTGATCTAATCACAAATGATGAGAGTGCAATTTCCTTATTACATAGTTAATTTGCTATAACAACACAATGATCTGTGCAAATAGTGACGCTATGGGTCATATTATCCAACAGAAAGGTCCTCTAATTGAAGAGGTTAAAATCCTTCGCCACGATGCTTCGCCGCGCTTCGTATTTCGCTATTTGCTTTTTTATGTATGTATTGCGTCACATTTTATGCATCAGGTCTGTTCCCGTTCGAACGCGTTATCGAACGCTATATGAACGCAAACCTTCTGTTTCCCATTCGAATGCGTTTTACAAACGCTACTCGAACGCGCATGCATTTTCTTTCATCAGGTCTGGTACCGTTCGAACGCGTTATCAAATGCTACACGAACGCGAACCTTCTGTTTACCGTTCGAATGCGTTTACGAACGCTACATGAACACGCACACACTGAACTAAGCCTGTCTCATCATATTTCATACACAACTGCCTTTTGGGTGATCTCCCTTGCATTATGTAGCCAATCATATTATTTGTATTCTTGTATTTATCCATTCGATGTGTTCTTGGGATGATATTCAAGCATGATTAGGCTATTAGCATGTTATTTGGTTAATATGTTCATGAGATAGTACTCAAGCATGATTAGGTTGTTCTTAGTTTTCCCTATCATATGATTGAGAAATGTTCATGAGATTGCCATGTGATGTTGCATGTTGTGATGAACTTGTTGATGTATGCATGTGAATTTAGAAGCATGATACTCTTGGAAATAAGTGTTACTTAAACTTGATTAAATTATTACATAAATCCTTTCATTACAAGTGACATAAGTAAGGGACCATTCCGAACCCAACGGTTTGAGGTCTTCCCTTGCGAGGGGTGAGTGCGGCCTTAAATCTCATTTTCCTGATTCACACCAGGTGGCGATTCCATTATTCTCCAGTTTAGTCCCCCGTGGCTACTCCGTACTCCCGACCGGGCCGCTAGCCCGGGACAGCATGCGTCGCCCCAGATCCTGTGTCCCACACAGCCATATAGGCGGTACCCTGATTAAGTCAAATTAAGTCTAACCAGCCATAAAGGCGGAACCAAAATAAACCTGCCATATAGGCGGTAAGAAAGTTTAATTACCAACCGACCAATCTGGCGGTATCCTTGCTTAGTTAGGTTTAAACCAGTTTAAAATGAATTTCCAACCAACCAATATAGCGGTATCCTCATTAAGTCAAATTTTAAATAGTGAATATATTATATTTAAGGGAGATTAATCTAAATAGCAATAGTAAAAGAATTACCTTTCACCCTAGCAGGGGGAAGTTACCTCCTCATGTTGAATAGTAAAAACTGTAAAAGTAAAGAAAGTAAATTACTATTATTACAGAACGTAATTAAAATTAATTACAAAATTGAAATTAAAATAAACTAGAAAGAAAACTCCCTATTTACATCAGAGAATTCAGAGAGGAAGGTACATCTGAAATTGAAATTTCGAGCTCTATTTATAGGCGTCAATGAGCCCCGCGCGTCGCGACGTGCAAGTTTCTTCTTGCGTCGCGACGCGCTGACGTGTCGGCTTATGATTCGTCCATTTCAGATTCTTATCTGCCACGTGGTAATTCGGATAAATGAGTCAATAATTGAGCTGATGTGGCGCTGATGTGGCACTGACGTGGCGAAAGTGATTGTCGGCACCATAGAATTACGACACGTGGCGCGCTGTGATTGGCTGATGATGATGTGGTGATGACGTGGCACGTTGACTCAGTCTTCTGCTGACGTGGATGATGACGTGGCTGACACGCGGGATGACACCTTTCGACATGTGGCGATGGCGATTGTCGGCACCATAGGATGATGACATGTGTCACGGCGTACGTTAGCAGATCGGTTGTGATGTTGACACGTGGCACGATGCACGTTAGCAAAGTCTGGCGCACGTTAGCAAAGTCAAACTTCTCAGATTCTGAAATGTGTCCCCGGTGCACGTTAGCATGGTGCGGCGCACGTTAGGCGTCGCGATGCGCCGAATGACCAAAATGCCATTTTGTGTTCTTTTTCACTGTTTTGGCCCCAAATCACCTCCAGAATGGTGCGGCACACGTTAGGCGTCGCGATGCACAGAATGACCAAAATGCCCTTTTGTGTTCTTTTTCACTGTTTTGGCCCCAAATCACCTCCAGAATGTCTCCAGCGAAAGTGATTGTCGGCACCATAGAATTACGACACGTGGCACGCTGTGATTGGCTGATGATGACGTGGCGGTGACGTGGCACATTGACTCGGTCTTCTGCTGACGTGGATAATGACGTGGCTGACACGCGGGATGACACCTTTCGACATGTGGCGATGGCGATTGTCGGCACCATAGGATGATGACATGTGTCACAACGTACGTTAGCAGATCGGTTGTGATGTTGACACATGGCACGACGCACGTTAGCAAAGTCTGGCGCACGTTAGCAAAGTCAAACTTCTCAGATTCTGACATGTGTCCCCGGCGCACGTTAGCATGGTGCGGCGCACATTAGGCGTCGCGATGCGCAGAATGACCAAAATGCCGTTTTGTGTTCTTTTTCACTGTTTTGGCCCCAAATCACCTCCAGAATATCTTGAAACTTTATTTATCTACAAAATAACACAAAACACATCAAAATATTCACAAAACTCAAGAAACTATACAAAATATTAAGTTAAATGAGTGAGAAATAGTAATATAATTACCACTCATCACACCCTCAAACCTAAAATTTTGCTAGTCCTCGAGTAAAACATAGAATAAAATGTCATAAACATCTTTAAAATAAAATTTAACTAAGCCACTTTCGTAGGGATCACAGTTGCTTTTAGCGTATGCAACAAGCCTTTAAACCCCTAGGTGTCCATAGTGGACGAGTTGTAGTCTCGTGAGGGTTTACAGCAATGATACCCACAAATATTTTACAAAAGTAAAAATGTAGTAAAACTAATGCACACAAAAGCAAACAGACAAGAGAAAAGAGAATAAAGAAGTTTGTGACTAATCAGGTGAAACTTCTACTCCAAGTCACTAGTTGTTTTCTTTCTTTGTAAATTACTGAATATGTAAATTCTTTGGTTATATTTACCATTCTCCATATGCACAGCCGACAAAAGATTAAACAACCCATTTTTGCCCACAACAGTCACAAGTGCAGTTGATAAAAGAGTAATATTTTTGTCCTAAAGTTTTATCAGAATTCACACCTTTTTATAGCAGTGGAATAATTGTTCTCATCTTTCTGATTTTTTCTTTGATTTTTTGATTTTATTTATTTATATACAATTTCTTCCATCTATATAGCGAGTGTTGGGTCGGTGGCTCCCAAACCAGTTGGCTTTAGGGCACCAGGTGTTAAGACACCCCTACAGACTTAATTACTCAGACTTCAGATATATATATTTTTGCAGCATCTTTGATGCATGTAGCGAACTTTGGGTCAGTGACTCCCAAACCAGTTGGCTTTAAGGCACTAAGTGTTAAAACACCCATACAGACTTAATAACTCAGACATTTTTTTTACTCCATCACTTTTTGAGATGCTTCCTCCAATTAAACTAGAGCACTGAATATTACAAACTTTTCAATTTCAACTTATGTCCGTATGTTACCATTCATGTTGATAATACCTGCCAACTGAGCATATGAAGATTCATTTTAGTGAGTATTATGGAGAATTCACAAATTAAATAATTCAAAAGGAAATAAACAAAAATTAACTTGTTCCGAATTAGGTTTGAGATACGTCTCAGGAGTGGAAACTCCTTACTCAGCTATCTCTTACCAATTTCACATTTTTAGTCAAAATGAAAACACAAAAACGCAAAATATTTTTGTAATTTTTCAATTTTTTTATATTTTTCGAAAAATTTATGACTAAAAATAAAAACAACACACAACTAAAAACAAGATACTGATCAACTAATTCCCTCCCCCAAACCTAAATGAGACATTGTCCCCCAATCTCTTAAACAGTAGAAGAATAGTTTAGAAGATAGTACCTGGTTAACTGAAATTCTACATGAAAAGTTAAAGGTAATGATCCAGATTAATCCGACGCCTCTTACAACGATCGTCCTCAAACCAATTTATCTTTGAAAGGATAGGGTCAATTTGTGGTTCATAGGCTAAGATTTGGTCAATTAGATCCGGAGCATTTCTGACAGTGAAGAGGAGTTCTTTTAAAGGTTTTGACACGAACCCATTTCTTCGGGCATCATCAAGAAACACACAAAGAAAATTATAAAATCCTTCAACGTTGTACAGTCCAAGCGGTTTCTGATGTATGTTCAGGTTCGCCCAAGATAACACTGTAAAAATTTCCTCCAATGTACCCAAGCCACCTGGAAAAGCAATAAAAGCATCTGGACGGTTAATCATTTCTACCAGTCGTTCAGACTTACCTGGCACAATTAGCTCTTCTCCGTTTGATGGTCCAATAAGATTTGCCTCCGCCAAGGGTTTTGGGATGATTCCCAAAATGTGACTGCCTCCTTCCTGTACAACCTTTGAAACGATCCCCATAAGTCCAAGATTACCTCCGCCATATACTAAGTGCATATTCCTTGCAGCTAAGACTTGACCCAATTCTTGTGCTGTCTCTACGTATTGTGGCTTAACACCAACACTAGTACCGCAAAACACACAGATGTTTTCAATTCGTCTTCTTGAAGTGGCTTTCATGTTTTACTCTGGATGTCTTCAAAAGTGCAATGATGAGTTGAATTTATAACACCTGAAAAAGGGTGAGTAAAATAATAGCACTAGTACCTGCCAAAAGATAATTATTAGTTAACAGTAAAATAAATCGTGATAGTAAAAAAGGTCTGGATCCTGTCGGAGAAAATGAAAGAAAACAAGAAAACAAATTACAATTATTAGGAAAAGACAAAGAGATATAATATTTATAATAATTTACAGCTTGATAGACGTCTATGCGTCAGGGACAAGCTTCCCATCCAATTATCTTATAAATTGGCAAACATGGTCTTTTTGAGTTAGATTCCTGAGACTTAACTGTTGCATTCATATACCTTTCCTTACTCTTCTTCTAGCTTTCTCTCTTCTTTCTACTTTTCTGGGTAGATATCTTTAAACTTTTTCTATTTCTTTCTGTCTCTTTGCTTCTCTGTCTCTGGCTATTTTAAGCTTCTATGCATCGTCTCTTTCTTCCTTATAACTCATATTCCCTACTCCATTGGGTACTTTTCTTAAAATCTTACCATATGGTTTCGTAGATTGTTTGTACTTCTGGTAATAGGCCAAATATCTTCAAGAAGATTCTTAACTTGTATCTAGAGTATAATTGTTCTCGTAAGGAATACTAGTCAATTAATCTGGGAAAGCTTACTAACCTGACTATGGATCTTGAGGACGTACTCGAGGATTCGGATACTGGAGAGGTAGTGCCCCGCATACAAGTATCTCGGACATACTATGTATACAAGACCCCAACACTCTACCCACTGCAGTTACTGACTCCCTAGACCGTGCTCTCATACCATCTTTGTATCATCCCCGATCTGGGAGATTCTACCGACAGGGGATAGACCGTTCTAACCCCATAAGCCTCTGACTCTTCAACTATGATCAATTACTAATAGTCTTTTAATTTTATCTTATATACGGGATCGTGGCCCAAATTTAAATAACATACAAACTCAACTACCATATCTATAATTTTATACATATTAATACTTACTTTTATAATGACTGTTTCAATGAAGACTAATACAAAACTTTTACTTAACACTGACTGGACACTCTCTGACTCTGACTTGGACTGGTGGACTCTGACCCACTAGTGACTGCCATCAGTATCCGTCCTCTCAAGCTCGTCCTCCTGGAATATTTGTAAAATAAATATTGGGAGTGAGGGGAATTAGATCGCTGTACGATCTAAATGAGTGGACTAAAAACGAAAAACTATTATAAAAACTTTTGGTTCTAAAACCGAAAACTCATGAAATAGCTTTATAAGAAAATTGGTTTCTGTTTTAAAAATCTGAGCTTCTTTCTAAGAATCTATTATGAAACTGCTATTTCTGGAAACTTTCATTTCTAAAACCTCTTTTTAAAAACTGTATCTAAAATCTGAAAACTCTTTCTGAAATCTGTGTCTCTGTCTGAAAAATTTGACGTATAAGGGCGTTATGTATCACCGTCCCCCCATACGCCTAACTGTAGCCAGCAGTGCAAATCCATGACTTTGGGGCGTTACGTATCGCCGTCCCCCAAGCCACAAACTAGAACTGGGGGTGCAGATCTATGCTACCACCCAAGCTCTGAAATCAGGATTTTAGGGCATCTGTCATCCCTAGTCCTGAACTAGGATTTGGGGGTGTTACGTATCGTCGTCCCCCCAGTCCTCTGCATATGCACATGTCCTATGTCCGTCAATTCCACACCGTCTCAAGTTACATACTGGGGTGAGTTTTTCCCTCATGCCCCAAAAAACATAAAACTCAGTTTTGAAAACATCCATAACTCAAAACTCATGCTGAAAAATAATATTTCTAAATCATCATTGTATGTATATATAAAAAGAAAAAACATGTAGTAAAATTCAGTCTAACGCCCTACATTCTTTTAAAAGTAAGTTTGAACTCAAAACAGTTAAATAAAATCAGTTCTGAGAGAAAGGGTCTACTCACTGTGCTTGGAAACTGGGTGCAACTATACTGCTTGACGAAGGAGATCGCAATTCTTGCAATGGTCTAAGGTGATAGCTTGATCAGACTAAAATTTACGAGAAGAATTCAAGAACTAGGCTATACCACTAGTTTTAAGTACGTAAAGTTGTAATTCAGTATATCATGTTGTACTAGAATGTAATGTGAGCATACGAGCAGATTCGAGATCTTAAGGGTGGTCTCTAATACGCTGGAGTGGAACTGGAATGGTCTAAAATCAATTTGGCTGAATTTTTATCTTTGCGTCACGACACAAGGGTTCTATGTGTCGCGACGCGCATCACCTAGAAACTTCCCATGAATTTCAGCACGCGTCGCGACGCGAGCTTCTTCCTGCGTCGCGATGCAGACCTGATTCCCAAGTTTCTGCATCTCTTTCCTCATGCGATTTTCTTTACCCAAATGCATCCTCAATGCATATGTAATTAATCCAATACATCATCCATTACATTATATCAATTCTACACATACTAAACTACCATTTTATCATCACTAATTACTCAATTATTCATAAATCCATTACTCTTAAATAAAACTTTAAACTTTTCAAACTCAACACTTAAACTCTATAACTCATCTCTTTACTAATTAACCACTAACATACAACACATAATCATGCCTCTACAACATCCATATCATCAATTTGCCAAAATCTTATATCTTAGAATTTGGGTTTAGTTCATTACCTTATTTTTTGTTGGATCCACATCTCTTCCATTAAGTTCCATGGATGACAAAACTCCTTTGATTCTCTCTCTCTTCTCTTCTTTTTTCTTCCTTTCTTCTTCCGTCTTGGTTTCTTCTCTTCTTCCTTCGGTTTCTTCTCTTCTTCCTATCGGTTTCTTCTCTTTTTTCTTTCAATTTCATTTTAATTTTTGGAAATGGTGAATAGTAGCCCCTTTATATAGTGGACCCAATTGATATTAAGAATATTATAGAAGAGTGTAGAAAAATGAAGAAAAATTGAGATTTTTCCATTTTGACCCCAAAATCACTATTCATTAGGACTTTGACTTGCATTTTTGATCAGCTTCTAATACGAATTTGGGATAATATTCAATGCAGAAGTTGTAGGTCTCAATCCCAGCTTTCGAAAGATATAAAATTCATAAATATCAGAGTTCATACGAAAGAGTTACGCCCTAAATACCATGGGCTGTCCAAACGGAACACCGTATAGTCTCGTCCCGAGGCTTCGAGGAATTTTTCCAATTGTCCCTAAAGTCATTCCATGAGTATATATGAGTCTCAATATAATTATTTATATGCCTTCATCCCGTACGTAGTAGTACCACTATACACAGTAGTGTAAAAACTACCGGTCGTTACACTCGTGTATCGGAAACACATCGTAATTTTATCAGATATACATCAACGACTTGCTTTTAACTTATATATATATATATATATATCCATGATATGCGCTATTGAACCAATCCACCCATACCCGTGGTTTTAATCATCCCAAACTCATGGTAGTTTAGTCACTAAAATTATTTATATTTCTATATACATATACATACATACTTACACACACATAAACATATATATACATACATATATTTACACACATCTTCCCTAAGAACAAACAATAGCCAATGTGTTAGAATACTTACCTCATCTCGCGAACACTTCTGATCCAAGTTAAATCTATTAAAAATAAGTGTGGCGGAAACAATTAGAATCAATGATATGCGGAATTCTCGACTCAACTATGCAAACTTATGGATCATCCCGGAACACCCAAATTAAATCCATTCTCAACGATTTCAATTTTACTATTCTCAAACCATCTAGCTTTATAAACCTATTTTTTGACCCAAAACCCAAAACTCATATGAAAAGCCCAAAATCATTACAAACAGATTCGGAACCTTTCAGATATATAATGTTTCTCCCAAACCTAGTCAAATACGCCTAAAACATCAAAATATATCATTCCAGAATAATCAGATAACTTAAATCATCAAATTACATATTTTTAGAAAATCTTCTGTAAAAGTTTTCGAAAACACAATAGAACGATCTGGGACCCTTCGAAACATTTTGAAACCATCTACATATTATCATATCATCATAATTAACTCATACCCATCATTATGATCATCAAAACATAAATACGCGCAAAATCTAATTTTTGTTGAAACTCGCTAATCCTACTGGATAGGTCCAATTCATTCCTATTCCACCCAGATTCTACCAATTGCACAAATTTGATTCATTTAAACTTATCCAATTCAATACAAGTCAATACATTACTTTACGATACAACTGGAAACATCCAAATACAAAATAATAAATATGGAAATATCAAATTTTTACGGGGAGGTCTTAATGAAATTCTTAGGGTATTGATGGAATTTGAATCAGAGTTAATTTTCAAACGATCTTCACTATTCATATTTTATTTTTACCTCAATTTGCATGAAACCAAGTGTCGTTCGGCAAAACCGAATTCACATCCTTGTAGTACTCCCGAGAGTTTTGATTTTATGGGTGGCTCGACTCACAAAACAAAACAACAAGCTAGGATCAGAGTGGTAGATGCGCGCCATTCTCCTCCATATTCAAGCGATTTCGGCTACCTCCAGGGCCACCGCCAGCCACCAACAGATTGGGGTGGGTAGATGATCATTTTTTCATCAGTGCATTGGCCGACGGTGATCTATGGCCGACCACTGTGCTTGGGTCCTTCATGCGCATGTATGTCATGTGGAATGGAGATAAACCTTTACCTTTTTGTAATTCCTAAAAAATATAAGGGTATATATAAATTTGTTTCTGAGGATGCCTTGGAAATTCCGAAAATTGAGACCCCTTCTGATCAAATTTCAAAGAATTATCAACACAAAATTGTTCGTCTTAGAAAAATAAGTCAAATGGTTCAATAATAACCTCAATCGGAGTCTGTTTTCTATTTTTATTGTCGAAATAATAAATCACTCTATCTATAAAAATCGCGTAATCAGTTCTTTCGAATTTCATAATTTCTAATGCAACGAGATTCCATCTTAAGATACTCCAACATATTTTTAAATCCTTAAACTCTTATTCTCAACACCGTTTCGTTATAATACCTAAACTTCGATATGAAAATCTTATAGAACTGTTCCAAAAACTCAGGATATTACATTCTCTGCTCTTTATAAAAATTTCGTCCTCGAAATTTCCATTTCCTTAGATCTAATCATTCAAAAGCAAACGTGTATACAGAAACCTGTTGGGGTTTTATACAGAATTACAGGGTTAGCGCAGCGGAAAACAGAATTTTCCGATTTCAAATTTTTTTATTGGAACCATTAAATAAAATTATTTAATAAATTAACCAATACTTAAAATGTGAAATTTTAACCCAAGAAATCAAATTTCTTTTAATTACCGAATTGCCCCAAAGTTTTGCAATTTATTCATTTTGGTCTTTGAATAGTCAAATACATATTTAATTAATTCCAAATCAATCCCAAAATGATTTATACATGTCTAATACATGAAAACATAAATTGCAACACAAATCCATAATTTTTCCAGAATTGCCAAACAGCCCCAATATTTTCCAAGATTTGTAATTTGGTCATTTTTTGTTCAAAACACATCAAGATTAAATTCAATCAATCCCAAATTTAATATACATCATATATACATCAAATTACATCACATATATGAAAAACCCCAAAATTGAATTAGGTTTAGAACCCTAATTGCATAAATTACACCAATTGCACAATTTACATTAAATTGATAAAATTCAACACTTTAATTAATCCAATACCACACCAATCAAGTCTCATCATCATGAAACAACTCAAGAACAATTCTAGGTAAATTATGAATGGCTAAGCAACTCTAGAATGACAACTTCAAATACTAATTAATTTAATAAGCTTAATTACTCCTAATAAGCTTATAAATTAATCTAACATGCAAAAACACATCCAACAAGCTTCAAACACATTTAATTACAAATTAAAAGAGTAGATACATCATCTTAGCAACACAATTTGAAGTTAAGAATGATAGAAATAATTTCCTTATTGAAGGGTATAGAAAATTACTTACAAAAATTCATAATTTTGCTTTGTTTTCTTTCTTTGTTCATTCAACCTTTTTCTCTCAACTCTCTTTGTAAATGTTTTGAAAACTTGTGTGAGTGTTAAAAATGAAAAACAAAACCCTTTTTTTAATCCAACTACCTTGGCCGAATTGTCAAAGAAAAATAAAAAACAAGTATTTAAATTTTGTTTCATTTTAATTGGAACACATTTTTCTTTAATAAAGTTAACATTTAACTTCCATAAAGTAAATACACAAATGGACCAATTGAATCAAGCCATGAAAAAGTGAAAATCATTACTAAAGATATTTATTTTATTAATTAATTTAATTATTTAACAACTAAATATTTAAATAATAAATATAAATATCTTAAATATATGTATTATATTTACATTAAATATCTCAAATACATATATTAATGATGTATGTCAAATATCACAATTTGATATTTAATTAATGTGTATTTAATAAAATCAAGTATTAAATACAAATAGACATTAATTCGGAAATTACCGTTAGATCCCGATTGCATGTATTTTTCGTTTAACAGTTAAACGAGTTATAAATAATCAGTATTATTTATAATAGTTGCCATAGTGCTCTACAAGTATATTTCATTAGTGAGACTCTCTAAGTTCAGGCATATCCGTCACGAAATCAAATTTCGTGTCCATAATTCACCCACCCGTAAATTATGACGAACACAGATAAACTCTCTGAACCATTTGGGTCGAGGTCACTACATACTTATAATCCCTCCGTCACAGGTATCTGGATTATTCCAGAGATATAGATACAAATGTCAAATCTCTATAGGTATAACCACGTTGACGTTTCTATTTGCAATCCCATAATAACACTTAGAACTTATATCGATAGTGTACTACAGGCTCATGAATTTAACAGATTGCTAATTCCATATTGAATACTTATGCTTTGTACACAGAGTTGACAGATCCTTTCTTGATACACATATGATATTATGAGCATCAGTCCACACCCAACGAACAGACGGAAGTCTGATATTAATAAATCGGTGATGTGAGGATAACTTATATATCCACAGTGGTATCTCAAGTCAAAAAATCACTATGCTCACTCAACCGAGAAGATTCTTATTGACGTTGGTGTACCATCCATTAAGAATCTTCAGTGAGTCGTTCAATGTCTATCCGCTATAAATACCCACACGTCTATACGAGTCTCCAAGAATCATTGTTCATTAAGAAACCATCGGAATCCAAGATTTTAATATACGACATGTACCGGTCTCAACAGGTTTACTTTACGGACCAAATAGTGTAAACCTTGACCGGGAACTGTCTAACAATGACAACGTCATGATATAGCTTAATGTCAGTTGCGACATTTTTTGCAATAGTATCATAACTAATCATTCTAAGGTCGTTTACCTCTTTACCATATTAAAGAAGATGTTATATAAAAGAAACTGTTTATTTTATTCATAATAAAATGTTACATTAGTATTTACAAGGAAATACATAATAAAATTGGCGCTCAGAGCACCGACCCTAACAAAATCTCCCATTTGCTCTAGTGCCAATATTGATTGTATCTAATACCTATCGACTCCACATGTTTATCAAACAACTTTGGAGGTATGACCTTCGTAAGTGGGTCTGCTATATTATCTTCACTCGGTACCTTGCACACAAAAATGTCCCCTCGTGACACAATCTCTCGAATGATGTGGTACGTTCATTCCACATGCTTCGAATTCTGATTCGCCCTTGGTTCTTTTTGCTTGCGCAATGGCTCCAGTATTATCACAGTATAACGTAATCAGATTCTCGATACTTGGGACTACTCCCAATTCTATGATAAAGTTTCTAACCCATACAGCTTCATTTGTAGCTCCAAAAGCTGCAATATATTTCGCCTCTGTGGTGGAATCAGCTGTCGACCCCTGTTTGGAACTCTTCCAAAAAACTGCACCACCGTTAAAGGTAAACAAGAATCCTGATGTAGACTTTCTATCATCAGGATCCGATTGGAAATTGGAATCCGTAGACCCATTAACTTGCAATTCATTTCCTCCATAGATAATAAACTTATGTTTAGTACCTTTAAGATACTTGAGGATATGTTTAATGGCTATCCAATGGTCATTTCCTGGATTGGACTGCTATATGATGGTCACACTAACTACGAAACTGATATCAGACCTAGTACATAACATGGCATACATGATGCTGCCCAAACATGAAGCGTAAGGTTGATTAGACATTCTAATCTTCTCATCTTCTGTTTGAGGACACATCTTCTTCGAAAGATGTAAGCCATGTTTGAACGGTATATTTTCTGTCTTACAGTTACCAAAATTATACCGTTCTAAGATCTTATCTATGTACGTTGATTGAGATAACCCAATAAGCTTCCTTTATCTATCTCTATAGAGTTTTATGCCTAAGACATAAGAAACTTCACCTAGGTCCTTCATGGAGAAACTCTTACAGAGGTAAGCTTTGACGCCTTGCATCATCCCGATATCATTCCCAATGATAAGGATGTCGTCAACATAGAGAATTAAAAATACCACCATACTCCCACTAGCCTTATAATACACATAGGATTCTTCCGAATTCTTGAGAAAACCAGACAATTTGATTATCTTATCGAATCGAATATTCCAACTTCGTGAAGCCTGTTTAAGTCCATAAATGGACTTCTTTAGCTTGCATACCATACCCGAGTTTTCGCTGGATGTAAAACCCTCCGGCTGTTCCATATAGATTTCTTCATCAAGAAATCCATTTAGAAAAGCCGTTTTGACATCCATTTGTAAAATCTAGTAATCATGATATGCAGTAATTGACAACAAAATCCTTATAGACTTTAGCATTGCAACTGGTGAAAAAGTTTCATCGTAGTCGACACCAGGGTACTGCGAGTAACCTTTAGCTACCAGTTTGGCCTTAAAAGTTTAAACCTTTCTTTTGGGCCCTCGCTTCCTCTTGTAAATCTATATACAATCGATAGGAATAAATCCTTTGGGAAGCAGAACCAAGTTCCAAACTTGATTCTCATGCATTGAGTCCATCTTAGATTTCATAGCATCTTGCCACTTCACGAAGTCGATGTCCAACGTCGATTCTCTATAGGTAAAAGGGTCAGTTTCTTCTACTAAGAGAATATCGAGACTCTTTTCTTGTATCAAATACAAGCGTTCAAGAGGTCTAAATACCCTTTGTGACCTACATAGTGTGTGTGTTGAAGGTTCTTCATCTTCTTGAACTACGGGTTCCTCCATTAGTTCGTTGGTACCAGGTTGTACTTCATCAAGTTCAACCTATCTATGATCACCACCTTTTGTCAAAAATTCTATTTCTAGAAATTTTTCGAAGCGAGCTACAAACACAGTTCGATGCTCGGTATCATAGAACAAATATCCTTTTGTATTTGAATGATATCCAACAAACCTAAACTTCTTCCCTCGAGGCAAAAGCTTATTCTACTGAGCCATCCTGACATATGCTGGACACCCCCAAATCTTAACATAACTAAGATTTGGTTTCCTATTGGTCTATATCTCATATGGAGTCGTAGGAACAACTTTAGAGGGAATCTTGTTAAAAAGATGTGCGGCAGTTAAAAGAGCATAACCCCGTAAATAATAGGGTAAATCTGTATAACTCAAAATCGATCAGACCATATCTAATAATGTCTGATTTCTCCTTTCTGGCACTCAATTGTGTTGCGGAGTGCCTGGAGGAGTATATTGAGTGAGAATCCCATTCTGTTTTAAATAATCAGTGAACTCTCCACTCATATATTCACCACCTTGATCAGATCAAAGGGATTTAATATGTTGACCAATTTGTTTTTCTACTTCATTTCGGAATTCTTTGAAATTTTCAAAGGTTTCCGATTTATGTTTCATCAGATAAACATAACCGTACCGTGACAGATCATCGGTAAAGGTAACGAAGTAAGAAAAACCATTGTGAGCAGTTTGACTCATTGGACCACATACATCAGAATGTATGAGTTCCAATAGGTCAGTGGCTCGGTGTCCAACACCCGAAAATGTGGCTCTGGTCATTTTACCTCGAATACATGATTCGCAAGTTGGATAAGGTTCAATGGTGAGATCATGTATCAAACCATTCTTAACCAACTGGGTTAGGCATTTTCACGTCTATATGACCCAACCTCATGTGCCACAGTTCAGTATTATTTATATAAGATTGTTTACGTTTATTAATCCTAGTATTTAAGATATCTTGTGAGGTACGCAATATGTAATGACCATGCTCGTTTGGACAAAAAAGGATCTGAATATAATTACTATCATATAAATACAAAGAACGATTCTTAATATTTACATTATATCATTCAATATCTAATATAAAAAGAGATATAATATTCGCCACACATCCTGGCATAAAATATCAGTCATTTTAACAAAAGTCTCCCACTGGGCAAGAGAATCTCGTATATGCCAATTGCAATCGCATCCAGAGAGTCGCCACTCCTGAATCACAACTGCATCTCCCCAGATTTCAACCGTCTACTTGCCGTCAGCATCTGTAACATATTACAAATGTAAATAGGACTAGCAGAATCTAAAATCCAATTAGATGTCATAACTTCACAAGCCAATGTGATATCAATAATAGGAAAAATAAAAGTACCTGATGTCGATGCTCTTTCCTTCCTTATATGTGCAAGATAGTCCAGGCAGTTTCTTTTCTAGTGCTCCATTTTCTGGCAGTGGTGGCACTTGTCTTCAGAAGCTCTCTTGGGCTTCGCTACCTTAGCCTGCGGAGGAACATTGAAACCCTTCTTTTTATTTCCTTTTGTCTTCTTCCCCTTCGACTTGGATTAGGAAGAAGCGAAAAGTGAAGTGGGTTTCAGAATGCGAGTCAGAAATCCCTTCCTTAAATCTTCTTCTATTGTGAGAAGCATCCTATGCAACTCACGGTAAGAGCAATGAATCTCATTCATATTGAAGTACATGACGAACTAGCGATATAATGCCGGGAGTGAACCGAGAATGACACTATGTCCCAGAGTTTCATTTAGAGAGAAATCCTGATGCCTCAATTGCTCGATCAAATCGATCAAATAAAGCACATGCGGGCTCACAGCCTGCCCCTCATCTACTTTAGAATGGAACAGTTCCATTGAAACTCTATGAACCACGACATGTTCTTGGTTCATGAACGATTCACGAAGTTGTGTCATCATGATATATGCATCATGCATCTCAAAATAAATATTCTTAAACTCAGAAGAAAGAGAACTCATAATGAATGGTTTAACTCTTAAATCATCATCCTTCAATCTCTAAAAAGTCTCATGTTCTTCAGGAGATGCATCTGGAGATATAGCAAGCGGTAATAGACCTTCCAAAATGTATCACAGCTTATTGGAATTGAGGACAATCCTCAAATCCACATTGCAATCCGTAAAGTTTTCAACGCCTTTTAGCTTATTCGTATCAAGCATACGAGTAAAAGGATTGGCTGGAGGTGCCGCTATCGCAAATCTATCATATAGACAGTGAATCAATGGTAAGCAGATAAGTAGATAAAAGATAAAACAGTTTCATATTATATCATAAAGCATTAACTAGATTATGGATTTTTAATCTAAAAATGCCCCCCACTATATTATGCAAAACTGTAATCCCCAAACAGAATAGAAAACATGTGATAATCAAATCATAACATAATAGTGAAATGTGGACCCCATGGATATATTTCAGCTCACAGATTTGGCACGTTCTCGCCTACGTATATTCATTAGGTAGACAACTCATTGTCAATCACTCAATAGTGACTCCTGGGTTTTCGGTCCTGGTCGTTTCTCGTTGTGAAAACTGTGACAATTTGTCCCCTAAAATTGGATTAGGTTTAGAACCCTATATCACAAATTACACCAATTGCACAATTTACATTAAATTAATAAAATTCAACACTTTAATTAATCCAATACCACACCAATCAAGTCTCACAATCATGAAACAACTCAAAAATAATTATAGGTTAATTATGAATGGCTAAGCAACTCTAGAATGACAACTTCAAATACTAATTAATTTAGTAAGCTTAATTACTCATAATAAGTTTATAAATTAATCTAACATGCAAAAACACATCCAACAAGGTTCAAACACATTTAATTACAAATTCAAAGAGTAGAGACATCATCCTAGCAACACAATTTGAAGTTAAGAATGATAGAAATAATTTCCTTATTGAAGGGTATAGAAAATTACTTACAAAAATTCACAAATTTGCTTTGTTTTCTTTCTTTGTTCCTTCAATCTTTTTCTCTCAACTCTCTTTGTAAATGTTTTGAAAACTTTTGTGAGTGTTAAAAATGAAAAATAAAACCCTTTTTTTAATCCATCTACCTTGGCCGAATTATCAAAGAAAAAATAAACAAGTATTTAAATTTTGTTTGATTTTAATTGGAACACATTTTGCTTTAATAAAGTTAACATTTAAATTCCATAAAGTAAATACACAAATGGACCAATTGAATCAAACCATGAAAAAGTGAAAATCATTACTAAAGATATTTATGTTACTAATTAATTTAATTATTTAACAATTAAGTAATTAAATAATAAATATAAATATCTTAAATATATGTATTTTTACATTAAATATCTCAAATACATATATTAATGATATATGTCAAATATCACAATTTGATATTTAATTAACGTGTATTTATTAAAATCAAGTATTAAATACAAATACACAGTAATTCAGAAATGACCGTTAGGTCCCGATTGCATGTATTTTCGTTTAACCGTTAAACGAGTTATAAATATTCAGTATTATTTATAATAGTTGCCATAGTGCTCTACGAGTATATTTCATTAGTGAGACTCTCTAATTTCAGGCATATCCATCACGAAATCAAATTTTGTGTCCATAATTCACCCACTTGTAAATTATGATGAGCACGGATAAACTCTCTGAACCATACGGGTCGAGATCACTGCATGCGTATAATCACTCCGTCACATGTATCCAGATTATTCCAGAGATATAGATACAAACGTCAAATCTCTATAGATATAATCACGTCGACGTTTCTATTAGCAATCCCTTAATAACACTTAGAACTGATTTCTACAGTGTACCACGGGCCTATGGATTTAACAGATTGATAATTCCATATTGAATAACTATGCTCTGTACACAGAACTGACGAATCCTTTCTTGATACACACAGGATATCCTGAGCATCAGTCCACACCCTACGAACATGCGGAGGTATGATCTTAATAGATCGGTGATGTGACTGTCATCTAAGTGTGCAGGATAAATCATATATCCACAGTGGTATCTCAAGTCAAAGAATCAATATGCTCACTCAACCCGAGAAGATTCTTATTGACATTGATGTACCATCCATTAAGAATCTTCAGTGAGTCGTTCAGTGTCTATCCGCTATAAACACTTACAAGTCTATACGAGTCTCCAAGACTTATGGTTCATTGAGAAACCATCGGAATACAAGATTCTAATATAGGACATGTATCAGTCTGAACGAGTTTACTTTACTAACCAAGTAGTGTAAACCTTGACCGGGAACTGTCTAAGAATGACAACGTCATGATACAACTCAATGTCAATTGCGACGCTCTTTGCAGCAGTATCATAACTAATCATTCTAAGGTCGGTAACACCTTTACCATATTAAAGAAGATGTTATATAAAAGAAACTGTTTATTTTATTCATAATAAAATGCTACATTAGTATTTACAAGGAAATACATAATAAAATTGGTGCTCAGAGCACCAACCCTAACAAAACCATCTTATATGCATCCACAAGCTATTTTACTCACTAATTTGTCAAAAGTCACACATTCCAAGTCAAAACGTACCACATGACGTTGTATCAAACTTAAGTAAAAACATAACGGATAAGACTAATCGATTCTTTCCAAATCAAATCTATACATCAACCAAACCAAATCAGAACTTATACTCCCAAAGGATTTTGATATGACAAAACAAAATTCTACCAGAACTCATCCACTTAAGAGATTTTAAATATATCTAGATCATAATCGAATCACCTCGTATCAAGTCAAAATATATTAATTCAATTCATGTCAAATTATATGAAATCATTCGATCCATATCAAATCCATTTACATCACATCAAATCATATCAAATCAAATCAAATCGCATCAAATCTTATAATGTCAAAGCACACAAAATGCATTCCATCTGTAATAAATCCAAACCATATTACATCATGTCATACTATATACATCAAAGAGATCTTACTCATATCAAATCATAACCACAACAAATCATACCGTATACCGTATACCATATACCAGAATCATAATGAATCAAACAAAGTCACAAACATAAGACCTATATGTTGAGGCAGATGTGGAACCCCTAAGGTCGGATCAATGCCCAAAGCAGTGAAATTTGGTCTAACCCATGGATATATAGCATGGCTGTATTTTAAAATATTTTATGTAAAATTACATTGCGTTTCGATTCCATGGGAAGAAACGGGGACCCAAACGGAGTCTGGATACTCTAGAATGGAGAAAATAAAATTTCAATGAGTATCAGCTCTGCGCGTCGCGACGCCCCAAAGTGCAAGAGCAATTGTGAGAGCTGAACATCTTGATGTCGCGACGCGGAAGGGTAGGAGTCGCGATGCTCCTAGGTCTGATGTTCAGTTTCGTGATGCTGATGGGTCAAAGTCGTGACGCTACCCTAGGCAGTGAGTATTTTTCAACTTCAAACCATTACTAAACACTTCCAATTTTCTCCTAATACTTCAAATACACCTAAATCCAATTTTAGCATCATAACCACCATCAACACATGTTATACAACTAGCAGACATGTATTCTAATAACTATATGTATTTTTTTGAATCTAAACATAATCCACTTTAGAATCTCATTATGTAAATTTAGTATCGGAATTACAAAGAATTTATCGAATGTTCAAAAGTACTTCATGAGTACATGCACACTTGTGCATGATTTATATCATGTATTATACCACATATAATATAGTAGTCGTCAGAATTAACAGGGTGTTACATATATCAATCTAATATCTATAATGACAATACCATTAATAAAATATGAAATGAAAATATAGTTATTTTATTAATAAATAATAAAAACTATAATGTACTATACATTATTCGGATTGGCACTCCAAGTTTCAACTCAAACAAACTCCCACTTGCTTTAGTGCCAATCTATATGGTACCCAGTCCCATCTCCTCCACATGTTTATCGAATAAATTAGGTGTTGGAGTTTTCTAGGTCAAACCAAGATCAATTAAGCGATGAAAAGTGCGAATACATCAAAGTATAGTTGCAGAAATACTCATTTTGATCGGCTTTCCGATGCGAAGAACACAAAAAATTTCTCCTCCATTGAAGCTCTCGGCCAAGCCCTATTTGTGCTCCATGTGTGTTCGATCAACCCTCCATTTTGTGCTCCAAGCTCCAAACTTTGATATGAGATTCCATGCTCATGAATGTGTTTCCCTATCACCTTTGTAGGACTCCTTTAGTGTGCTAGCACCTTGGAAATTTTGCCACAAAATTTCCCTTTTACTTCTTCTTGTTCTCGGCCAAGCCAATAACTTAGAGAGAAAAATGTTGAGAGGAAATGGCTTCCAAGCCGTGAGGAGAGAAGAGGAAGAGAAAGAGTGTTGTGTGTGTGTTGATGCAAGAGAAAGTCATATACCAAATAAAAAATAAATGGTAAAAGTCAATCAATCCATCACACAAATGTGTTGCACAAGCAACCATCAAATCCCATCAACTTCCATCAACCAAAAGTGAGGTGAAAGAAAAGTGATGTGACTTGATGTGACAAGTGGGCCCCACTTGATTCAAAATGCGCGTGGGCCCGCAACACATCTAGGGCTCGGGTTTGCTAATTCTGAATTAACGAA
The DNA here is from genome assembly GCA_019454045.1 of Zanthoxylum bungeanum. Classification (NCBI taxonomy): domain Eukaryota; kingdom Viridiplantae; phylum Streptophyta; class Magnoliopsida; order Sapindales; family Rutaceae; genus Zanthoxylum; species Zanthoxylum bungeanum. The sequence continues at coordinate 64,986 of SKCR01004856.1, read as the reverse complement.
TTTTCCGTTGCGACGTAATTAAATCAAATTTAATTAAATAATTATGCCTAGCAAAATTACTATTCATGTCGCTAACGAATTAATTCTAAATTAACTCGTTTGCCCGAATTAAAATCCAATTTTAATTCCGCGTTGAAATCAAATTTCTTATAATATATCGAATATATTATTTTATCGATTAATTCCAAATTAATCGTTCTCTCTCTTTAAATAGTATTTTATCCCAGATAAAATATCTCCTTAATTAATCCTAGATTAATTTTCTCTCTCTAATAATTAATCCTAGATTAATTATGTCCGAGTCATACGTCATCGGTGAATCTTCAGGAAGCGACCCATGAGATCCCCGGATATGTTGGCAGTAAATCCGGTCGTCGGACTATCCGAACACGTACGTACCTAGTACTACATTTTTACCGATTTACAAGACATGGTTGGCTTCTAGCAAAGCACCGTGCCTACCCAATTCTCCAGAAATATTCTTAAAGGAATATGTAATCTATATCAGGGGTAGTATACGTAGTATTGCGTATAGCGATCTAGTATCGGATGTCACATGCTAGGCCTGTGGCTGGAATTGTGTCTGCCCCGTATGAAACACATATTGGATCTCTAGTAACTAGTCTCTATAATCGGATAAACATGACCTAGTCATATTATCCCGATAGCTGCAACATATAAGAGTACCAGTTCCTTATCCTACGTGACCATCATCTCCATATGACTGGAGTGATACTTCCATCTTGACATCACACCCAATACACTACGATTCTCAATATACCCAGAAGAGGCGTACACAGAACCTGTTAAAGCCCTGGACGACCAAAACCAAAGTATATTGATTGTCGCAAGTATTAACGGTGCAAGTCTCAGGTTAAGACCAAATACACTACCCTGATTCGGACTTCCATAAACACATAGTCATACTACCAATGGAATTCCGAGGGGTCTATCCAGAGAGAAGCTGTTTCTGTACCATCGGTAAACACAACCTCCTATTAGACTTGCATGAGTATCTATACTCAAAATATATGAAAACTATGCCGTTATGCTCCCATAACACGCACAAGTGTAATACTAGTCTATTCCTTATTATCGATGTTCAATCTCGATAATACTCCGACTAGGGATGTTTTAATGATTAAACCTTCGTGGATTGATACTGTCTCATATCATCTCAATCCGGAACTAATCATATGGACTTTTATCATTTATATATCCCGGTAATCCAATTACAAATGATAAAAGAGTAATTTCCTTTGTCACATAGTTAATTTGTACAACAACACCATGTTCTGAACAAATAGTGATGCTATGGGTCATAATTGTCCAACAATCTCCCACTTGGCCTATAGCCAATCACTCAAGTGTCCTACACTTGAACTATGTACGGGTCGCTCAAACTTCTGCTGAGAACAGCTTTCGTCAGTGGATTTGCATAGTTATCATCTGATGCATTTATTCGATCATCACATCGCCACGATGTATGATCCGAATGAATCAGATGAATAGTTGAAGTATATACTTGGATCGTTGATGAGACCATTAATTGTTTAGACTTTGTTGTAGCCTAGCTCTCAACTGCTAACAGAACTACACCTAATCCAATTAGGATTATTTAGATCCAAAGTGCTTCTATTGCTACCTCTCAACTGCAGCAATATTCCGCTTTTGTTGTTTATTCGACAACAATATCTTGCTTGGAATATTTCCAGCTTATTGTTCCGTTATTCAAACTATATAGTACCTTTATTACGACTTATAGTCGTTTTATCGGTTATGAAACTTGCAACGGTGAACCCAGTCACTTCAAGTTCTCCTTCTCCAAAGCTTAACAAAGCATCCTTAGTTCATCTAAGATACTTAAGGATGTTCTTAACATCAATCCAGTGACTATCACTTGGATTGGCCTGATTGTGACTCCATGTGCTCAAAGCATATGAGACACCAGGTCGCGTACATATATTTCAATGTACGAGTTCTCAGAGAGTGCCAACAACTTTTAGATCTACCCCAGTAGATATTTATTCCTAGAATAAGTTGTTTTCTCTCCCAAGAATTCTACGGAGAATTTTCACAAAGCCAAGCTTTCACCGATTTTATTATGGGAATGTCATTTTCAAAAAATGATATGTCATCATTTTATAGGATAATCATTGTCAGTGCGCTCCCACTAACCTCCTTATATACACAAGAATCATATTCATTTTTTAATTAAATCATATACCATTATGATTACATCAAAACGATAGTTCCAAGAACGCAATGCTTGCTCCAATCCATAAATGGATCGAATTAACTTGCAAACCTTGTTTGTTTGTTTTGGTATGCCAAAACCGTTAGGATATTGTAAACATCCTCCAAAAGGTTTCCGTTAAGGAAAGCGATTTTGACGTTCAGCTGCCATATTTCATAAATGAAACATGCAGCATTAGCAAGCATTATCCAAATGGATTTAACCATGGCAACGAGTAAAAGGTTTCGTCGTAATCGACACAATGTTGATAACGATACCTTTTCGCTACAAGCCTAGCTTTATACGTTTGTACGTTTCCATCCATGTTTGTCTTTCTTGAAGACTCATATTGTACCAATAGGCACATTGCCTTCCGGTACAACAACCAGTGTCCAAACTTGGTTGGTATACATGGAATCCATTTCGGACATCATGGCACTTTACCATAATTGGGAGTCGATACCTTGTATCACTTCCTCATACGCAGTCGGTTCATATTCCTCAATAAGATTGACATCTTCATGAGGTGGGATCAGAAACCCATACCTCCCAGGTTGTTTTCCGACTCTCTCTGACTTGCGCGGTTCTTATGTATTCTAAGATTGTGGTACAGTTTCATCCCCGATGAACTGTTTGTGTTCCATTAATAAATCGGTGCCTAGAACAGTATTACTCTGATTTTCATCGAGTTTTACTTTCCTCCCACTTACCACTACATATAGGTATTCCTCTTAGGAAAACCGCATGGCGAGCAACAATTACATTGTTCTCTTTTGAGTAGTATAAGTACTATACTTTGGTTTCCCTAGGATAACCTACAAATTAGGCACTTATCCGATTTGGATTCTAGTTTGGTATCATCCAAACATATGCCTAGCATTCCCAAATCATCAGGAATGAGAAAACCAGTTTCTTTCCTGTTCATATCTAATATGAAGTCTGTCTAACAGATTTTCATGGAACCTTATTCAAAATAAGTTTTTCACTGTATTATGCGTATCCCTTGAAGGAAAATGGTAGCTCAGAGCGACTCATAATTAACCTTATTATGTCTAACAAAATTTGGTTTCTCTGTTCGGACACACTGCTCAATTGAGGTGTTCCGGGAGGAGTCCACTGTGAAAGAATACTATACTCTTTCAAATAATTGAGAAGCTTATTGATTAAGTATTTTCCACCACAGTCCAATCGTGATGTTTAATACTTTTGCCGGTCTATTTTTATACTTTGTGTCGAAACTCTTTGAATTTATCAAAAGTTTATGATTTATGTTTCACTAGAAACACATAACCATAACGCGATGCCACATCCGTAAGGGTTACAAAGTGTTCATATCCACCTCTAGCATAGCTAGACATGGGCCCACTTACGTCACTATGAATGAGGGCTAACAGATCGGTGGCACTTGCACTTTTACCAAGTAAAAGATGTTTTAGGCACTTTGCCTAATAAACTAGATTCGTAGACATCATTTGAATAGGATCAAATCCGTCCTAGTATCCACTCTTCAAAAGTGTGGATATACGAGTCTTGTTTAATGTGTCCCAGACAACAATGCCACAAATAAGTCTCATCTGATCAAATCAGTTTGAGCTATTTGTTTGTCATGTTATATGTATGAGATTCATTTATATTCAAAATATAAATACTGTTATTCACTTCTAATGTGTTTATCTCAATATCATCTTTATAAAATGAAACACTTTAGTGTTCTAGAATATAATGGTATACCCGCAATGAGTTATACTCTGATATAGAGATAATATTTCTAGTCAAACTAGGTAAATTATAACAGTTTCCTAATTAAGTACATACTCAAAGGGTAGTTCCTAAACTTAGATTTCTACGGTTAAAACAGCGACTCTCGTCCCGTTTCCGACTCGCAGATAAATCTCAACTGAAGTCAGTATCCTGTTAATCAGCAGATTCTGCACACCAATACATATTATGTACAACACTTAGTATCAAAATCCAATTTTGAAACTATACTGAACATGTTTATGACAAACATGCTTGAAGCCGGAGCCTTGCCCCTCTTCACTTCCTTCATGTTTGCCTTATCCATACGGCTGTCACGCTTCAGTGACCCCGTTTTCCATAGTTTAGGCAGACATATTGGGATATGTTCTTTATCTTCCTAGAAGACTGTGATGATTTTGCCTTTGCCCCTTTTAGAAGCTTTGGCTTTGCCTCTTGAGCATAGCCATCAACTCTCCAAGAGTTTACTCTTGGTTCATAATGAACCTGCCCCAGCTTTCGGGTAGAGACTATAAGATCAAATCTTTGGTAGTCTCGGCCACATAGGTAATGCCCAGCTAATCTAGCTGATCGATGTCAGCAATCATCTGCGACACCTAGTGCTCGACATATGTACCCTCTGAAATACGTGAGCAAATGAGCTTCTTTTGCAATTTGTACTTGTAAGATCTAAGAATATATCTATGAAGATCTTTAATTTCATCATCATGGTAAAGGATCTAATCCTTAATTTGACGACAGAATTAAAGAGTCATTGCATCTTGTATAATGGATTGAGCACTAAAGTTATCATCACATGAATCTTCCAAAGATTATGTTCTACTGTTTGCTCAACTCGGGCTTAGGCCCGAGATGTTCTTCTATCAATAGAATAACTTCTCAGTTCCTAGGACTATCCTGAGGTTTTATTCCTAATTTGAAATTAAAGCTTTAAAGACATTTTTAACCCAGGTTTATGTTTTAAACACGCTAATCTTTCAGTAATCTTGATTGCTATAGTCCAACTATCCAATCAACGATTTCAGGTACTATTGAATATAATGATTACTATAGTCTAACTATATAATCAACTATAATTAAATTGGTTAAATTTCAAATATATTGATTACTATAATCCAATTATATAATGAACTATAAATTTGAAGTAGTTTGAATACAGTCCAACTGTTTAATTAAAACAACGATTAAATATTAGTCCAACTAATATATATTTATTTAATATTGACGAAAATGATATGAGCACGTATTGGCAAGTATCTAAACGAAATTGCAATTTAATACTTGCCTCCCACTATTTTTCGGCGAGCCTCTAACCCTATGTTGAGTACTCGGGAAACCTTGTTTCCTAGTGGGCTAGGATCCCGTTAAATAACACACAACCTTGACTTTGGCCAACAAACTGTATGATATTTAACTAGGTAGATCTCTAAGATCAATTGGATCTCATCCAATTCCTAGATCCAGTAGGTGGACATCCAAGTCCGAAACATATATCTAATATATGCCAATATCCAATATATTCCTAACCTTTTTCCTCTGAATCAACTAAGCCTTGGCTTTGGCACAACAAACTTAATGATTCCAGTTAAGCGGGACCCATTGACCTTGGAAAGCTTCGTAATCGATGTCGATGACAAGAAGTGATCTTGACTTTGGCCAACAAATCACAACTTGGACAAGACATGCGATATGGAACAAAGCCTTCATGATTCAAACACATCCGCTATGGACAAAGGTCTTGACTTTGGCCAACAAACAGTGCCAATCTTGGATCTTGAGAATGAATCATTCAATGGAAGGAAAAATGCTTAATATTTATTGAGGGTTTTTCGCTTAATTGTAACCAATTAATTATCTTTGATTAGGTCTCATCATACACCCTTAAGTATGCATTCTAAAAAGCATAAAGGCGCGATAAATAAATTAATAATGATATACGGATGGATATTTAAACATTTTGTTCTTAGAAAAAATCTCTCTCTTTCCTCTCTCTCTCCCGCTAGCACAATCTTACTTCTACCCAATTACATAACACTTCTAAAGAAACCTCATTTACATTGAGGGGAATAGGTGAGAAGAGAAATACAAAGAATCAAGAGGTAATAGGCTGGACACGCAGGTCCAATTTAATAAATTCTAAATTATTACAACAATTTCCAAAATTGCCCTCACCCATCTAATATCCATCCTATATACATTATTCATACATCACATCCATGTATTCACACAAAGCATGTTATCAATCAATCTAATCCAATTAATTAATCTGAAATTAATGACCATCCAATGTTCAAACAACGATTTGATTTGCGCGAGTCAAACTCGTTTTAAGAATAAGTACTCAAAGTACGAATTCTTGAATTATATCAAACTACAATATTAAATCCAATTTAATTTGTATTCAATACTAATTCTTTATTTAATTCCAAATTAAATAATTACACTTTATTAATGAGCATTTGCGACTTAGATTCTAAATCTAATCATTACGGGTCTCAAAGCCCAATTAACATCCAATGTCAATTAATTAAAGTCCAATGGGCTTTCAATTAATTTATAAGGCATGGACTTTGGCAACCAAAGCCCAATAAGGAATCACCCTTTGCCAAAAATCATTTAGGCCCATTAGGCCCAATTAAAATTTTAAAGGCCCATTTTATATTTTGGACTTTATGGAAATGGTTTTAGGCCAATTGGATCCAACCAATTAACCTAAACCAAACTTGGCCCAACCAAGCCCATTAAGCCCAAATACAACATTTCAAGCCCAATTCCAAATTTAGCCCAACTAATTAAATTCCAATATTCCAATTATCACAATTTAATTAACTAAAGTGTATTAGCCATAATTAATTAGTCAAATTAACATTTCCAAAATACCAATTACACTAATTAATCATGCTTATCATCATCAACACATGTCCAACATTATTGAATCAAAAAATCAATCTCATTCATGCTTTATATCATCATCAACACTGTTGACGGCGGATTTTGGTCTCAGGGCAATAAGGGTTTTTTACCTCCCGAGACAATCCTCCTCCAACTGTGAATTATTTTTGTTTATGGGAAGCCAAAGCAAATTTGGCAAAAGATAGATAAATACACCAAATCAACAAAGAGATTTAACGTGGTTCGGCGGATCAGATCCAACCTACATCCACGGGCACAGAACGGACGATTGTTTTATTACCGAATATGTTTTCTCTGATCTGTTTTGTGTTTACAAAGTCTAATTCTCTCTTGTTCTCTTCTCAACTCCCATTCTACAATGTTCTCAATAATCTACCTACAAGCACGCTTTCCCCTCCTATTTATAATAGCAAAGAAACAGTTTTCCTTTTCTCATAAGAATTCCTAGTCGAAACTACATTCGCTTCCCATATCCTATTAGGACACTGACTTATCAACTTTTCCCCATGAAAGTAGGATAACTTATCTTCTTATCCGTATGAATAGAATGTCTTATCTTCTGGAGCATATCTCGCCATATTCTCGGTCTTCATGAGGTCGGTCATGATGGTCTTTTGAACTGAAAATGCTGCTATCGATCTGATAATGTCCGGTCATCCGATATTAAGTGGTCGATTTACCGATCGTAAAGTGCTCGGCCCCTCACTCATTTTAGGGTTTTTCAAAATCGATTTCGATTTCAATCCAATTAAATCTCAAATCAATTTATCCCAAGTCTTTCAACTCATACAATGATCAAAAAACAAAATTACCATGACTTTTGGGCATCTTCCACATTCGACAAAGCCAAACTTTTGGGGAAAAATTGATCCAATTCAATTTTCATCAAATTGATCACATATAACTCCAAGTTATCATCATTCAAGCATACTCAATCAATTTTATCAATCATGCTCAAATCAATTTTACCCAAATTTTACCCTAATTCAAATTCATGCTTAATCAAGGCTCTGTTACCATTGTTGGAGTTTTCTAGGTCAAACCAAGATCAATTAAGTGATGAAAAGTATGGATACATCAAAGTATAGTTGCGGAAATACTCACTTTGATCGGCTTTGTGATGCGAAGAACACAAAAAATTTCTCCTCCATTGAAGCTCTCGGCCAAGCCCTTTTTGTGCTCCATGTGTGTTCGGTCAACCTTCCATTTTGTGCTCCAAGCTCCAAGCTCCAAGCTTTGATATGAGATTCCATGCTCATGAATGGGTTTCCCTATCACATTTGTAGGACTCCTTTAGTGTGCTAGCACCTTGGAAATTTTGCCACAAAATTTCCCTTTTGCTTCTTCTTGTTCTCGGCCAAGCCAAGAACTTAGAGAGAAAAATGTTGAGAGGAAATGGCTTCCAAGCCGTGAGGGAGATAAGAGGAAGAGAAAGAGTGTTGTGTGTGTGTTGATGCAAAAGAAAGTCATATACCAAATAATAAAAATAAATGATAAAGTCAATCAATCCATCACACAAATGTGTTGCACAAGCAACCATCAAATCCCATCAACTTCCATCAACCAAAAGTGAGGTGAAAAGACAGTGATGTGACTTGATGTGACTTGATGTGACAAGTGGGCCCCACTTGATTCAAAATGTGAGTGGGCCCGCAACACATCCCGGGCTCGGGTTCGTTAATTCTGAATTAACAAATTTTCTGTTGCGACGTAATTAAATCAAATTTAATTAAATAATTATGCCTAGCAAAATTACTATTTCACGTCGCTAACGATTAATTCTAAATTAACCTCGTTGCCCGAATTAAAATCCAATTTTAATTCCGCGTCGAAATCAAATTTCGTATAATATATCGAATATATTATTTTTTTCGATTAATTCCAAATTAATCGTTCTCTCTCTTTTAAATAGTATTTTATCCAGATAAATATCTCCGTAATTAATCCTAGATTAATTTTCTCTCTCTAATAATTAATCCCAGATTAATTATGTCTGAGTCATACGTCATCGTGAATCTTCGGGAAGCGACCCATGAGATCCCTGGATATGTTGGCTGGTACTACATTTTTACCGATTTACAAGACATGGTCGCCTTCTAGAAAAACACCCGTGCCTACCCAATTCTCCAGAAATATTCTTAAAGGAATATGTAATCTATATCAGGCATAGAATACGTAGTATTGTGTATACCAATCCAGTATCGATGTCACATGCTAGGCCTGTGGTTGGAATGTGTCTGCCCCGTACGAAGCACACATCGGATCTCTGGTAACTAGTCTCTATAATCATATAAACATGACCTAGTCATATTATCCGATAGCTGCAGCATATAGAGTACCAGTTCCTTATCCTATGTGACCATCATCTCCATATGACTGGAGTGATACTACTCCATCTTGACATCACACCCAATACACTACGATTCACAATATACCCAGAAGAGGCGTACACAGAACCTGTTCAAAGCCCTGGGACGACCAAAACCAAAGTATATTGATTGTCGCAGTATTAGCGGTGCAAGTCTCAAGTTAAGACCAAATACACCTACCCCTGATTCGGACTTCCATAGACACATAGTCATACTACCAATTGGAATTCCGAGGGGTCTATCCAGAGCGAAGCTGTTTCGCTGTACCATCGGTAAACACAACCTCCCTATTACACTTGCATGAGTATCCAACACTCAAATATATGAAAACTATGCAGTTATGCTCCCATAACACGCACAAGTGTATACTAGTCTATTCCATATTATCGATTCCAATCTCGATAATCTACTCCGACTATGGATGTTTTAATGATTAAACCTTCATGGATGATACTGTCTCATATCATCTCAATCCGAAACTATCATATGGACTTTTATCATTTATATATCCTGGTAATCCAATTACAAATGATAAAAGAGCAATTTCCTTTGTCACATAGTTAATTTGTACAACAACACCATGTTCTGAACAAATAGTGATGCTATGGGTCATAATTGTCCAACATTATGAGGTAAGGCCTTAGTAATCGGGTCTGCTATGTTGTCTAATCCTTGAACCTTCAAGAACATTATGTCTTTTCGTTCAATAATCTCTTTAAACACGTGATATTTCCTATCCAAATATTTAAACTTGGAATACACCATCGGCTCCTTAACCTACGCAATGGCTTCATTATTATCACAGTTTAACAAGATCGAATCCTCAATACTAGGCATAATGCCAAGTTCTGTGATAACATTTCTGATCTATACAGCTTTTTTATCAGCTTCTAAAGTCGCTATAAATCCTAATAGTTATGATATGTAGCAAAGGCTTAAAGAATCCTAATGGATTTTAGCATGGCTACTGGTGAAAATTATTTCTCATATTCAATCCTAGGACATTGAGTATAACCTTTCGCTACCAGTCGGGCCTTAAAGGTTTCCACCTTTCCATTAGTCCCTCACTTCCTATTAGAAACCCATTTACAACCAATAGGTTTAATTCCTTCTGGAAGTTCAACTAAGTCCCATACTTGTTGCCATGCATAGAACTCATCTTAGATTTCATGGCTTCCTGCCATTTTTCCCGAATCGATATCCAATATCACTTGTTTATACGTAGTCGGATCTGTTTCCTCCAAGATAAGAACATCAAGGCTCATATCAAATGTTAAAAACAATCTCTTAGGAGACCTTGATATTCTATTCGACTTACGTAGAACTTTTGTTATAGATCCTTCACCTAGTTGAATCTTGGTTCCATCTTAGGTTCCTTATAGTTGAGATCAAACTCATCAAGTTCAATCGTTCTACAATTCTCACTTTCTCTCAAAAAAATCTTTTTCAAGAAAAGTGGTAAAGTGAACAACAAATACATTTCATTGCTCAGAATCATAGAAATAATATCCCAAAGATTTTTCAGGATATCCAATGAACCTATATTTATACCCCCTGGGTGCTAGTTTATCCCGCAGCATAACTCTAACGTATGTAGGACAACCCCAAATCTTTAAATATGTAAGACTTGGATTTCTATTGAACCAAATCTAATATGAGGTTGTAGACGGCTTTCAATGGAACTCTATTAAGTATGTGGGCAGCAGTAAGTAATGCATGACCCTAAAGGTAATATGAAAGATATGTATAGCTTACATAGATCACAAAAAATCCAATAAAGTATGACTTCTCCGCTTAGACACACCATTGTGTTGAAGAGTTCCAGGTGGGCTATATCGGGTGAGAATTCAATTCTCCCTTAAATAACTTATAAATTCTTTGTTCATAAATTCACCACCTTGATATAATCAAACGAACTTGATGAATTTACTGGTTTGTTTTACTACTTCATTCAGAATATTTTGAACTTGTCAAATATTTCGATTATAGATATATTTATATCTTAACTTATCATCCGTGAAAGTCACGAAGTATATAAAAACAACATGAGCGGCATGATTTAATGGACTGCACACATCGTTGTGTATTAGTTCTAATAAATTTTCAGCACAATGTCCAACATCAAGAAATAAGACCTATGTCATTTTCCCTAAGAAACATGACTCACAAATCGTATAAGGATCTAAGGTAAGATTTTCAATCAAACCATACTTAACCAATTTTTATAGACGTCTAACACCTATGTGGCCCAATTTCATATGCCTTAATTCATTCTTATTTAATTAAGATCTACTATTATTTTCCTATCTATTAAAGGCATCTCTATATATTTCCAAAATATAGTGACAGTTAGATAAAGAAACATTGTCTTTACCATATAACACAAAAGCATCATCTTTAATGTTTATTTATATCATTATTTATCTAATATTGATTAAGATATATCTATCTGATAAAAGAGAGCATATATAAAAACAGTCATGTAAATCTATTTACATTTATTAGGGAGATCTAGAATAATTGTTCCTATTGCTTTGACATCCAATGTCTCGCCATTGCCAACTCTAAGCTGGATCTCTCATTTGTTTAGTCTTCTTTTAACTCTTATAGAGTTGCAAATATGAGTAGGACTACCGGTGTCTAACACCTAACCACTATTTACATCTAAGGCTATTGAGATGTTAATAATAAGAAAAATACAAAGCTTACATGGGGTTGCTTTTCCTTTCATCTCTGAACAATCTTGCAATATAGACATGCATACGAGGTACAAGCGGTCTTACAATTTGTTTCTTGGAATTTTTCTCTTAGACTTCATAGAAATCTTTGAAGAGCTTGCTCCACGATGGAGGTATAAAGTAGGATTCCCTTTCTTCAAATCGAGTTCTGCCTAGCATACATATTATGAAGCTCTTCATATATGGCTTGCATCGAATTCATCACAAAGCCAACATATGTATCGGGTGAAGAAGACAAAAACAGATTTTGGCCTAGTCTTTCATCTATTAAAATGTCATGTCATTTTATATATCGGATCTAGTCAATCATTTCTAAACATGAATGCTAACCATTCTTTATTCTTGAGCGTAGCATAGAATAATTCCTTAGACCTCCAATATATCTAAATTTCTTGATTTGCTTCAAACAACTCCTTGAGTGCTCTTATAAGGCTCCAAGCATTTGGTAAATCTATATATTATCTAAGCAAATAAAAAAAAAATTCGACAGACATTGGATTGAGCGTAGCATACCTCAACCATTCTGATTCCAAGTCAAGGCAGATGTTCATCTCATACTCTAAGTAGTTCGAGACTCTTTTATCAAAATGTCGCGCTAATGGTTTTGCGGTAGCTATCTACAAGACAACATTTAAACACTAGCAGTACATTGTTCATTTCAATATAAAAACACTAATTGATTATGGAATTTTAAATCTATTAGTGCCATCCCACTACTTTACGTAATTCCATAATCTCTCTTAACATAATAATACAATTTTGACTATCAAAATTTATAAAGGGAAGTGGATCCCATGATATTTACTCCAGCCTCGCACTAATGATGATCTCGGCCTTTATACTCAATAGGTAGACCTCCATGGTCAATCACTTTATGTTACTCGTATTTAGGTCCTAAACCATTTTTATCCTCACACTAATGAGGATCTCAGATTAAGACATATTCCAGATGCATACTTGTTAAAGTGCACTAATGAGTTTTGTACGTACACCCTCACAATAATGACGGTATTGGGTGACTGCGTTCACTCATCACGTTATATCTAATATTTTACCGGAGCAACCTAAGTTATGAGCACTTATACCCTGACACTAATGATAATCTTAGATAATAAGTAGTAAGAACTCATTCATCTCAGTATTGAGAAGACGGACCATCCAATAACGCTCTAACATTATTAATACTTATACTTAATTAAAATAATCACCTAATCATGAGAGATTTATGATAATCAAGTCATTAACATGCTTAGGTCGAATTAAAATTCTAATTTAAAACATGCAACTAATATCCAATATGACTTATGCATAATTAGATTCAAATACATAGGTAAGATTCAAATACATTTCAAACATGCAACATGTGTTGTGTGGTTTAGCCTTGCACCTGATACCATTATGTTTGGGGAAATGTGGAACCCCTAGGGTCGAATCGATACCTCGCACAATAGAAGTGGGTCTAACCCATGGATATCTTATATGGGTGTATTGTAAAATATTTTATGTAAAACTACATTCTGTTTCGAGTCTGTAGGAAAAAATGGGGACCCAAACGGAGTATGGAAACTCGGGAATAGAGAAAATGAAGTTTCAGTAAGTATAACTCTGCGAGTCGCGACGCGGGAGCTTTGGAGTCGCGACTCCCTAAAGTACAAGAGCAATTGCGAGAGCTAAACATCTCTGCATCGCGATGCAGAAGGGTGGGCATTGCGATTCTCCTAGGTCTGATGCTCAGTGTCGCTATTGGAATATATGCCATAGAGCTTCATGATTATGAGATAATCAAGTTTGTAATAATTATGAGATAATTACTACATCATAATAATGGTAATTAAATCATTACTAAGATAATAATTTTTTTATAAACTTTGGAGATATTGCCATATGGCTCACCATGCTCTCCAACTTATTATGTCTATTAGGTGGCATGTATATGTTAGACAGTAATGACCCATAGCGTCACTATTTTGTAAATGATATTGTATTATTGTACAAAATTAACTATCTAGTAATGAAATTGCCTTTTACCGTTTTGTAATTTAATTACTTTGATATATAAATGGTAAAAGTCCCTATGATTAGTTCCGGATTGTGATGATATGAGACAGTATCAATCCATAAAGGTTTAATCATTAAATATCCCTAGTCGTAGTATTATCGAGATTGGACATCGATAATGCGGAATAGACTAGTACTGCACTTGTGCATGTTGTGAGGGCACAACGACATAGTTCTCATATATTTAAGTATTGGATACTTATGCAAGTGCGGTAGGAGGTTGTGTTTTACCGATGGTACGGAAAACAGCTTCGCTCTGGATAGACCCCGCGGAGTCCCATTGGTAGTATGTCTGCGTGTCTTGGGAGTCCGCTTCAGGGTAGGTGCATATGATCTTAACCTGAGATTTGCATCGCTAGTACTTACGACAATCGGTAAAATTTAGGTTTGGTGGTCCAGGGCTTTAACGGGTTCTGTGTATACCTCTTCTGGGTTTATCGAGAATCGTAGTGTACTGGGTGTGATGTCAAGATGGAAGTATCACTTCAGACATATGGAGATGATGATCGCGAGGGATACAGAACTAGTACTCTATAATGGTTGCAACCATCGGGATAATATGACTAGGTCAGGATTATCCGATTCAAAGAGACTGGTTGCTTGATGTCCGATATGTGTATCGTACGGGGCAGACACATATCCAGCCCCAGGCCTTACATGTGATCATTCGATACTGGTTCGATATACACTATACTACTAGGTATACTACGCCTGTTATAGATCTATATTCCAGTAAGAATATTTCTTGAGAATTGGGTAGGCATGGCGTTTTGCTAGAAGCTAACCTTGTCTTGTAAATCGGTAAAAACGTAGTACTTTTGGTACGTACGTGTTCGAATAGTTCGACAACCGGATTTACTGCCAACATATCTAGAGGTCTCTTGGGTCGCTTCCCGAAGATTCACCAATGACGTATGATTCAAACTCGATTAATCTTGGATTAATTACGGAGAGACTTTATCTTGGATAAAGTACTATATAAAGAGAGAGAACGATTAATTTAGAATTAATCGTAAAATTATTATATTCGATATAATAATCGGAATTCGATTTCGACGCGAAATTAAAATTAGATTTTATTCGGGCAAACGAGTTAATTTAGAATTAATTCGTTAGCGACGTAAATAATAATTTCGCTAGGCGCAATTATTATTTAAATTCGATTTAATTAACGTCGCGACGTAAGTTCGGTATTTCGGAAATATCGGATCCGAACGCGTGAGTGCACGTGGGCCCACTTTCATTTGGAAACGTGTGGGGCCCACATGACACATGTCATTATTAATAATTATTATGACATAAATATAAATTGATTTTTGAAACAAAAATCACATCTTCTCTCCCTCTCAAGCTTACCGAAACAGTAAGCTCTCACAGCCCTCTCCATTTCTTCATTTTTGTTGCAAAAGGCTTGAAGAAAGTGTGTGTGTTTGGAACATTAAATCACATATTTGGCTAGCACCATCAATGGATCATACAAGGTGTTATGGGAAACTCATCTTAGAGCTTGGAAGGATCAATTAATGCTTGGAGCTTCTCTTTTCTGCTTGGCCGAATCCTTCACTGCACAAAGGAGCAACATTTGTTTCATCAAACGCATCCACATTCCGTTTTGTGAGTATTGTTTCCGCCATACTTCAATATAGTTCATTCTTATATATATATTTTGCTTGTTTTTGATCTTGGGACATGGTTATTAGATTTCCAACAGTATACACCTAATGGTTTTGTCATTAGCTAAAGACATCTTATGCTTTGGTATGACCTTCACATTTATATGTTTGCCATTGCAAGAAGGCATTTGATGCTTAATGACAAATGTGGTTGGTTTTTGGATGGAATATTATCTATGCTATCTCAACTCTTTCATTAGTTGAATCCATTCACACGAATTGAGAGAGAGAATTGAACACATTCACAATAGTTGTGAGAGAGTTAGAGAGAAAAAATTATTTTCTCAAGTGTCAAGAAGTAAAAGATACAAGAGTGAATTAGATACTTGATCTTCTTCATCATATCTTTCTAAAGCCAAAAATATTTTGTGACAATACAACTTTATTCTCTAAATTGTTTAGAGTTTGATTTTTACTTCTCTAAAAAGTTTAGAGTTAATCTTTGTGAGTGAAGGCCACACATCGGTTTGTTAGTTTCGAGTCATAGTTCGGAAGATTGGGTGGTTGATTCAAGTTTTGGACATCAAAGGAAACGCATCAACATCATAGGAGTAAAATACATTCTCCAAGAGTTGGAGGAATTCAGCTACAACATAAGGAGAAGGCAAAGAAAATTTTAAAGGTCCATACTGGAGCCGGTGCCCACATTAGCAACTTCCACTGTGGTAAGGAAAGTCGTTTCCTACAGTCGTGATACTGAGGGGTCAGAGTCGCGATGCTACCCTAGGCAGTGAGCATTTTTCAACTTCAAACCACTTCTAAAAATCTGTAATTTTCTCATAATACTTCAAATACACCTAAAATCCAATTCTAGCATCATAACCACCATCAACACATGTTATACAACTAGCATACATGTATTCTAAATACCTATATGTATTTGTTTGAATCTAAATATAAACCAATTTAGAATCCCACTATGAAATGTCTCATGAACAATTCTAGTTCACTCAAAGGTGGTCAAGTGATTCTAGAATGGTAGTCATATAGCTCTAAGCTTTAATCTAGAGTTCAAAACTCTAATTAATTTATTTCATGTCCAACATGAACATCTTTGACCCAATTACAAACATATTATGTTTATACTTCCAAAGTATCCTAACACAATTCATTAGCCTAATTTCAACTTTAAGTTATGTAATCATACATCCAATACATAATTTATTACTATATGTCTCACTAATAAAAACTCACTGATGAAGAACATAGCTTATGAGAAGATCAAATATTACCTAATAATCTTGATACAAAGATCCAATCTCCTTCTCCTTGTTGAAATTGTTGGAGAACTTCCAAGGTTTAGCAAGATTCATTCCAAGATCTAATCTTGATTCCAATGCAAGCAAGCTTCACTCCAAGATCCAATCTTGATTTCTCCTAGATGAAATGTTGTAGGGAACTTCCAAAGCTTCTCTAAACACTTCTCCAACTTAGGCTAATTTGTCCAAGAATTACTTGTCATTTGCTTTCACAAGTTTAGCATTCTCTAGCTTATTTTGCTTATGCTTAGCTTAATTGAAACCTTCCTAAAGCTTGCTATTTATAGCAAAACTTAGTCAATTTTTAATTAATAAAAGTTCTAACCAACTTTTAGGTGGGCTTAATCCAATTTGTCCAAATATAAATAATTAGTGTGACTAATCTCCATTGTCTACCACTTTAAATTAATCCAATTAAATCAAGACTAGGATTAGGAAATGGATTAGTTCAGTGTTTGCCACTTTGATTTAATCCAATTAAATCAAGCCAAAAACAACAATAATTACATAATTGTAATTAACATAATATTCCCAAATGGTCGAGATAATTATGAAATTACGATTGTGTAAATATTGAATTAATCTAATTAGGTCAAAATATATAATCATTGTTATCCAATAATACTTGATTATCTTGGTTGATAATTATAATATCGAATATTATCTGTTATCAAAATTATTTGGCTACCCAAGTGCTCAATGAGTACACTTCATATTGGGACTCTTTAAGTTAAGACACGTTCGTCATATAAGCCTAGCTAATATTTACGCAATTCGGCCACCTCCGAATTCACGAATAACATGAACAACCTTTTTGAACTTTACAAGTCGAGGTCATCACATATGTTTAACAATCCTGCTATCGTAGGCTATCCGATTTGTGCTTAGGAAACATAGAATACACCATCAATTTTTTGAGGCGTATATCTCATATCGACATGTCCATGATTCTTTACAAATGATACGATCCACCCTAGCTAATCTGCTTTGGCCAAAGTCTTAAGAATCCTGGCTTACTCATATGGATACCTAAACCCTTATGGTACACATACGAGCCAACGAATCCTATATTGATTCACACTTGATTAACGAGTGCATCGGTCTACACCCAACGAACATCTAGAGGCCAAACC
Organism: Zanthoxylum bungeanum; assembly: GCA_019454045.1. Taxonomy (NCBI): domain Eukaryota; kingdom Viridiplantae; phylum Streptophyta; class Magnoliopsida; order Sapindales; family Rutaceae; genus Zanthoxylum; species Zanthoxylum bungeanum. Next base: position 46,849 of record SKCR01004856.1, on the reverse strand, counting down.
ACGAAAGGTTTCTGACATACATGGCAGCAAAGTGTTGAGGATCTCACACAAAATCAATGTTATCCTATAGTCAAAGTATCACATATGCTATTTGACTCGAGGAGATTCCTATTGACAGTGGTGTGTACTTCCAACTATTAGGAATCACATATGAGTCATTCAGTATTCACTCCAACGAATATCCACATTTCTATACGAGCTTCCCATGCTCATGGTACATCAGGTTAAACCATTGGAACTCTAATTCCAATATACAACATGTGATAATCTTCTAGGTTATATGAATTCGACCGTATTCCAAAACCAACGACTAGAAATATATATATATACTTTAAGAATAGTTTATAATAGTTATATTTATCCCAATATAAGTACTATGATATGATCCGCCCTTAAGTGGGGTAGCCGATCTCATAGGCTACTAGCGGAGATCCATCCGCTTGGTGTATCACATGGATGCATGAGTTGCTCGTGTCTATCGAACTGACCACCGAAAGATTTCATATGGAGTGTTTATCCCATGTGTCTGTGAGAACTTTCATGTATCGATTGTATGACTAGTCCTTAGACTTGAGGTCTTTACAATCTTATGTGTGGATCAAATAACTTTGACATTATCCTTCCCCGGTTGAAAAGATCCGGTCATAAGGGTATGATTGGGTCATTTGTTGAAACACATGAAGTTTGTAAAGATACAACATTGAATCACCACTCTCTCGAATAATATTTTCTTATAAGAGTATTATTCCAGTTCGTGGGTTGATATGTGTGATCAGTGCTTGAGACTGTGGCCACAGCGGAAGAATCATGTGAGATTCTTGGGTTAGCACGATTCATGACACTATCAGCATCATACATTTGACCATATGGGTAGACACTTTCCATACCCTAGGTCAAAAGGTGGGGATACAGTTAGGCGATGGACCGTATCATAAGTAAATCGTATACATAATGGGTATATATCTTTCCTTCTCATTTGGGGGCCTTGACATGTTGCTAGATGTCAACCTTGGTCCTTGAAATTGAACGACCATCTGATCGGAGGATAATTTATGTTCGATTAAATTATCACGATTCATTTCATATCCAACTTGAGGGGAACCCAAGAGGTCACACACAATAAAGTCGAAATCAATGGTTAATAATGTACAGTACAAATTTAACAGCATATACGATTGCTGTAGGAATTGTTCATAAATGGTTCAATGTGTTTAATTATTGAACAAATCATTTATGAGGTTCCATAGTGGCTTAGGGATTGGTGAATAAAAATAGGGGCACTTTGGGAATTGGAATAAATAAATAAATAAAAATAAGGGCGCAGATGGCGCTTCATTTTTTCTTTTTATTTATTTATTTGTTATTTGTTTTGAATTCCAATTCTGCCCAAACTATTATTAGGGTTTTATAATCTCATTAAACCACTAAATTAAGATCCAATGGCTAAGATTAAATTAGCATTTATCCCACGTCGGATTCTTAATTAATTTTGTTGTCTTTGGAGCACCTATATAAACCCAAAGAATTCTTTACAAATTTTACACACCAAAACTTTCATATATTGGGTTTATATAAGTGAGCAACTCTAAAGTTTAAGAGTAAGCCACTGATTTTGAGGATCCTTAAGTCTAATTGACTAGAGGAATCTCAAGTTAAAATTTTTGAGGTATTTGCCTAGGCTAGCACCAAGGGTAAAATACCCGTGCACTCAAGGCGTAGTCTTGCCGTTGAGTTTTGGCTTTGGTGTGTGCACCTTTGGAAGCCACACACTTGGGTGGCTCTTTGGAACATGGAAGAGCTTGCTGAGTTCGAGAAAAGCTTGTAGATTAGAGGGAGGACTGGAGGAGTCTTCGGTTCAAGTAAGTATTTTTCTTTCTTTATTTTAATTAGAGTTCTTATGATAGTTAGCATGTTTAGGTTTATGTTCTTTGCATGTTTTATGAGTTTTTATGCTTAGAATATATAGTAACATGACTAGGATTGTAGAATAATCAAAACAAATGGGTCTTGGGCAAAAGGATAGCGGCATCATAATTTTTTTAATTTTTAATTTTCCGTGCGCATTCGAGGCCGCTTCCCAACAGTGGTACATCGTGCCGTTTTTGTTTTGATTATTTCTCTCTCATCTGAACTCGAAATTGGGTGTGTAAAAGCTCGTTGGAAAGCTAACACCCTGAACTTACTTTTAGGCACAATTTTTGAATGATTTGGTTAAGATTTGAATTATGAAATTGCATTTAAAATTCACGCATCTGTAAAAAAACGTGAATAGTAAATTTATTTGAATAAAACAAAATACAATATCATAATTAAATATTAATCAAAGTTATTTAATGCCTAAAATAATTTCAACATATTAAAACTCATATGCTTGATGATTCTATGTATGATTAGAATTGGCATGATTATTTTAGGGTGCAAGCATCTAGAGACTTTCTAAGGAAATAGAGAGTGTATTGCTTATCCTTTAGCTAAGTAATTATTCCATGATGAACTTAGATATTTATTACCTTTAAGGCTAATAAATATAAATCACTTATTTATAATAAAAAACATTATAAAAGATACAAGTTGGGTGGGACCAAAGCGTTAATAAAACTTTCCAAACTAAAATTAATTTAACTAAAGGTATTACTAGAGTTAGATAATGATTTGGTGTCTTCCTTCACTCACTACCTTTTTTATAGCCAAAAGGAAAAGCTGTGAAGACATCTAGATAATCATTTACTGAAGGCTTACCTTAAAGCATATTTAAAGTGTTGGACTAATTTGGAGGATCTATTGTTTATTCCTGTCACCAAGGCAATAAGAGCCTAAGAGGTAAGGGTATTTAAGAGACGCTCCACCCTCCCTCTGGGGAATTTTCAATGGAGGAATCCAGTTGACAGTTATTCACTTAAACTTGCTAAAATCCTCAATAATAATTTAAGTCTAAAATTTGCCTCCCATTGTAAAGTATAGACCCAAAGGGCTTAAACCGTATTGGCATGACTAGGCTTTACCAGACTGACCAATACCAATTTGTCCCTAAATCGTACTATTGAAAATGGTTTGACTTTTCTGAGTCATAAGACGCAGCGACCCTTAGGCGTGGTCTTATAACTTAGTGGCAAAGATTGGGTGTCCACAAGGACTAGCATAAGGTATGTCATGTTTGATTGCCCAACCCAATGATCAAGGAATTGTGATTTATATCATAAATTTGTTGGGAACCTACCTAATTATTGTATTTTATAACGACCGGCCCTAGTCGGAGTTATGAAATGATGATAATGGGATCCTTGCCCACAAGAATTCCATCATATTGGGGTTGATGCGATTTGCTTAAAATTTTAAAACAATTGAGGGCAACTGGATCATAATATTAAAAGCCCATGTTGTTATGAAACATTAATGAAAACATATTCCTAATTTTAACATTCTCTCTTAACATGTGGGTTAAAATATTTCACAAACATTCAAATGGAAAACAGATTATCACTTCGTTCCATCATTGATGAGCATAAGCTCAAAGGGGACAACTACAATGACTTGTTTAGAAACCTTAAAATTGTCTTACGACAAGAAAAGATTTTCTATGTTCTTGAAAGACCATTTCCCCTGAACCCGCAGAAGATGCTGACCAAAATACTTTTGATGCTTGGAAGAAACACATCGATGATGATGAGCAACAAGTTTGCATAATGCTTGGCTTTATGTCGGACGAACTTCAGAAAGCTCACGAAGATATGGATGCTTAAACCATCATCTTTCACGTGAATGAGTTGTATGCAACTTTCGTTCATACCGTGAGATTCCAAGTGTCATGTGCCTTATTCCAAACAATGTATAAGGAAGGATCTGTTAATGGACATGTGCTTAAGATGATTGGCCACATTGAAAAATTGGCCAACCTCGAGTTCATCATAGATCATGAGACAGGTCACGATCTAATTATTTAGTCCTTACCAAAAGACTTCTCTAACTTTATTATGCAGTTTCATCTATCTAATAAAGAAGCTACTTTAGCAGAATTGCACAATCTGATAAAGTAAGCAGATAAAACTTGAAACTGGAGCTTAAAACCTCCGTCAAGCTTACGGGTACGGACCTGAAGCCACGAGGCCCAAAGAAAATTAACGGCAAGGCCAAGGCTCCCGGTCACCTAAAGGCCAATGGTAAAGTGGAGAAGAAAAAGAGAAAGGGGAAATGTTTCTTTTGTACAAAGAAGGGTCATTGGAAGAAAGAGTGCAGATCCTTGAAAGCCAATGAAGCTATGGAAGCCCAAGAGGCCAAGAAGCCCAATGCTTCAGGTATGTTGTATATGATTGAACTATATTCTCAAAACTCTGAACCTTCTACTTGGGTGCTTGACACCAGTTGTAGGACTCACTTGTGTAACAATGTACAGGGCCTGAGAAACAGTATGAGACTCTGTGATGGGGAGGTTGACTTACGCATGGGTAATGGAGCAAAACTGGCTGCATTGTGCGTGGGGACTTATTCATTAGTTTTGCCGAATGGTTTAGTTTTAGACTTAGAAGATTGTATTTATGTGCCTTCTCTAGTAAAACATCATTTCATTTCTTCTTTATTATGTACTAAAGGCTTTTCATGCCTAATAAGTTGTAATGAATGTTCTATTTATTTCAATGAAATAAAATATGGAGATGATATTTTGAATAATGGTATCTATGGCTTACAAACTAACAATGAATGTTCAACCTCTATATATACAACGTTAACTCGAATAATCTCAATAAATTACTTCTATGGCACAGTCGCTTAGGTCATATCAATTAAACAAGATTAACTAAGCTACATAAGGATGGGTATTTCAGACCCTTATATATTAACCTTATGGAACTTGTGAGTCTTGTTTACTTGGTAAAATGACCAAATTACCCTTCAAAGGTAATTGACAGCGTGAAACGGAGACATTAGAACTCATACATTTTGATGTATGAAGACCAATACCAGTCACCGCTAGAGGTGGATTCTCCTACTTCATTACCTTTATCGATGATCACTCACGATATGGGTATGTGTACCTTATGAGGTACAAATCTGAAGCCTTTGAGAAATTCAAAGACTTCAAAGCTGAAGTAGAAAACCAACTTAATAAAAGTATTAAGTCACTAAGGTCTGACCGAGGTGGTGAATACTTAAGCGACGAATTTCAAGATTACTTGAGAGAAAAAGGCATTGTTTCCCAGTGGACTCCACCGGGAACTCCACAGCATAATGAGGTCTCCGAAAGGAGAAATCGGACATTATTAGATATGGTCCGATCAATGATGCCAGACACGAATCTACCTATTTCATTTTGGGGTCTTGCTTTAGAAACTGCAACACTGCTACTAAACCAAGTTCCTTCCAAGACTGTTAGTCAAACACCATATGAGTTATGGTCTGGGAAACGTCCTAGTCTTAGTTATATAAGAGTTTGGGGATATGACGCATATGTTAAGCTCACACAAACTAACAAATTGGATGATAGGGTAGTTACATGTAAGTTTGTAGGATATGCCTTGAACTCAAGAGCATATGTGTTCTACGTCCCAAATGAACAAAGAACATTTGTCTCACGAAATGCTAAATTTCTAGAGAATGAATTCCTTCTCAAGAAATATAGTGGGAGTAGACTTGACCTCGATGAGGTATGAGAAGAACAAACTAACATAGAACTAAACCCCAGGCCCCTCAAAAGGGCAGCGACGGAACAACCACAAGGTTATGAACTTAGAAGGTCTGGTAGGGAAAGATATGAGCCTGAAAGATATGATTTCCATATTGATGAGGAACATAATCAGGTCATTGATAATGACGATCCCACCAGTTATGATGAAGCAATGCATGACATTGATTCAGTCAAGTGGCTTGAGGCCATGAAATCCGAAATAAACTATATGTATCAGAATCAAGTCTGGGACTTGGTGGATGCACCTGAAGGGATAAAACCAATAGGCTGCAAGTGGATTTACAAGCGTAAAACTGATGCAGAAGGCAACATCCAAACCTATAAGGCTAGATTGGTGGCGAAAGGTTATAGACAAATCCAATGAATTGACTATGATGAAAATTTCTCGCCTGTTGCAATGATAAAGTCCATTCGAATTTTACTGGCACTAGCTGCACACTTTGATGATGAGATTTGGCAGATGGATGTCAAAACAACTTTCCTTAATAGGAACCTCATAGAGGAAGTCTATATGACACAACCTGAGGGGTTTGCATATAAGGATGATCATAATAAAGTATGCAAGCTTAAACGATCCATTTATGGACTCAAGCAAGCCTCTAGAAGTTGGAATATACGATTTGATGAGACAATCAAAGAATTTCACTTCATCAAAAATGTAGATGAGCCTTGTGTTTACAGGAAAAATAGTGGGAGTGCTGTTGTATCTCTTGTATTATATGTTGATGACATATTAATCATCGGGAATGATATTCCCATGATGCAAGCCACCAAACAATGGTTATCTCATAATTTCTCCATGAAAGATTTGGGAGAAGCAGCCTACATCCTCGACATTAAGATCTACTGTAATAGATCTAAGAGGTTGTTAGGACTTTCTCAATCTACATACATAGATACAGTTTTGAAAAGATTCAAAATGGAAGATTCCAAAAGAGGTAATTTACCTACTTTTCATGGAATCAAATTATCTAAGGAGCAATGTCCACATACTCCTTCAGATAAAGAGCGTATGAGTAGGATCCCTTATGCTTCAGTAATAGGATCGATCATGTATGCCATGCTATGTACAAGACCTGATGTCTTTTATGCTCCTAGCATAACGAGCAGGTATCAGGCAAATCCTGGTGAGCAACACTGGGCAGCTGTCAAAACAATCCTCAAATATCTGAGAAGAAGTAAGGATGTGTTCTTTACATACGAAGATTGTTCTGAGATGAAAGTCACTGGTTACTGTGATATGAGCTTTCAGACCGATAGAGATGACAGCAGATCACAAACATGATATCTGTTTACTTTGAATGGCAGAGCTGTTAGTTGGAAAAGCTCAAAGCAGTCAACTACAACGGACTCCACCACTGAAGTCAAGTATATTGCAGTATCTGAGGCAGCTAAAGAAGCATTCTGGATAAAAAAGTTCATCACGGAGCTGGAAGTGATTCCCGCGATAAAGAATGGCGTCACGATGTACTGTGACAACACGGGTGCCATTGCTCAATCAAATGAACCAAGGTCCCACCAGAAATCCAAGCATGTACTCAGGCGATTTCATCTCATCAGGGAGATTGTTGAGAGAAAACAAGTTATTATAGAGAAAATACCCATAGAAGATAATCTTGCAGATTCTCTGACTAAAGGGCTGACTCAACAAAAGCATGATAGGCACACCCGAGAGTATGGTGTCCAGATTCATACTAGTTGCCTATAGTGCAAGTGGGAGATTGTAAGAGATATGCCCTATACCCAACTTATGGATGGGCTATATGTACATGTATTTGTAATATTTTTCATTAATTACTAAAATGGCAATCTTTATTATACGTGTCTTACATAAATTATATGAATTATCAAACACTGTAATAAAACCATTGGAGTAATAAGATGATGCCTTCCATGCCTTATGAGAATCATTACTCTCAAACGTTCCTAGTCATAGTTTTATGAATAATCTGGGCGTTCACAAAGCGGTGAGACTAGCATGATGATATGATCCGCCCTTAAGTGGGGTAGCCGATCTCATAGGCTACTAGTGAGGATTCTTCTGCTTGGTGTATCACATGGATGCATGAGTTGCTCGTGTCCATCGAACTGACCGTCGAAAGTTTTCATATGGAGTGTTTATCCCATGTGTCTGTGAGAAATTTCATGTATCGATTGCATGACTAGGCCTTAGACTTGAGGTCTTTACAATCTTATGTGTGGATCAAATAACTTTGACATTCTCCTTCCCCAGTTCAAAAGATTCGGTCATAAGGGTATGATTGGGTCATTTGTTGAAACACATAAAGTTTGTAAAGATACAACACAGAATCGCCACTCTCTCGGATAATATTTTCTTATAAGAGTAGTATTCCAGTTCGCGGGTTGATATGTGTGATAAGTGCTTGAGACTTTGGCTGCTGCAGAAGAATCATGTGAGATTCATGGGTTAGCATGATTCATGACACTATCAGCATCATACCTTTGACCATATGGGTAGACACTTTCCATACCCTAGGTCAAAAGGTGGGGATACAGTTAGGCGATGGACCGTATCATATGTAAATCGCATACATAATGGGTATATATCTTTACTTCTCATTTGGGGGCCTTGACATGTTGCTAGATGTCAACCTTGGTCATTGAAATTGAACGACCATCTGATTGGAGGATAATTTATGTTCGATTAAATTATCGATTCATTTCAATCCAACTTGAGGGGAACCCAAAAGGTCACACACATAAAGTCGAAATCAATGTTAATAATGTACAGTACAAATTAACAGCATATACGATTGCTGTAGGAATTGTTCATAAATGGTTCAATATGTTTAATTATTGAACAAATCATTTATGAGGTTCCATAGTGGCTTAGGATTGGTGAATAAAAATAGGGGCACTTTGGGATTGGAATAATAAATAAATAAATAAAAATAAGGAGCATATGGCGCTCATTTTATTTTATTTTTTATGTTTATTTGGTTTTTGAATTCAATTCGGCCCAAATCTTATTAGGGTTTTATAATCTCATTAAACCACTAATTTAAGATCCAATGGCTAAGATTAAATTAGCATTTATCCCACATCAGATTCTTATTAATTTTGTTTTCTTTGAAGCACCTATAAAAACCAAAGAATTTTTACAAATTTTTACACCAAAACCTTTCATATCTTGGGTTTATATAAGTGAGCAACTCTAAAGTTTAAGAGTAAGCCACTGATTTCGAGGAATCCTTAATCTAATTGACTAGAGGAATCTCAAGTTAAAAGTTTTGAGGTATTTTCCTGGCTAGCACCAAGGGCAAATACACGTGCACTCAAGGCGTAGTCCTGTGTTGGTTTCTATAATATGTCCCAAGGAAAGATTAAGCATACATGAAATACAACAAAGAATATATATAAAAGATGAAGTATGGCGGAATCATACTTACCAATCTCTTGTGATGAAGAAAGATCAAGCCAAGATGGAAGCTCCAAGGTAGATTAGGTTCGGCCAAGGAAGACAAGAAGAGGAAAGCTCCAACTTTGTGTATTCCTTGCTCTATGATGGTTTCCCTATCACCTCTTTTGATCCCTTGAAGGTGCTAGCCTTGCATGTTCCAAACATCAACCTTTTCTTCAAGCTTTTGGCAACCAAATTTGAAGAAGATGAAGACCAAAACTGCATGCAGTTTTCGGTCAAGAGTGAGTGAGAGAAGAGAGATTTTCTTAATTGATTTTGATACCAAAAATCAATTATATTTATGCCATAATATTTATTAAATAATAATAAATCTATGACACAAGCCATGCAAAGGCTTAGAGTGTCAAACACTCAAATTCCATGCATAACATTTGAGTGTAATATACACTATCACCATGCAATGCATCATCAATAAAATAATGCATATAATGACATGTGTCATGTGGGCCCCACACGTTTCCAAATGAAAGTGGGCCCACGTGCACTCACGCGTTCGGGTTCGATATTTCCGAAATACCGAACTTACGTCGCGACGTTATTTAAATCGAATTTAAATAAATAATCGCGCCTAGCGAAATTATTATTTACGTCGCTAACGAATTAATTCTAAATTAACTCGTATGCCCGAATTAAAATCTAATTTTAATTTCGCGTCGAAATCGAATTTCGATTATTATATCGAATATAATAATTTTATCGATTAATTCCAAATTAATCGTTCTCTCTCTCTAAACAAGGTACTTTATCCGAGATAAAGTTTCTCCGCAATTAATCCAAGATTAATTAAGTCCGAATCAAATATCATAGGTGAATCTTCAGGAAGCGACCCAAGAGATCTCCGGATATGTTGGCAGTAAATACGGTCGTCGGATAATCCGAACACGCACGTACCTCGTACTACGTTCTCACCGATTCACAAGACAAGGTTGGCTTCTAGCAAAGCGCCATGTCTACCCAATTCTCCAGAAATATTCTTATAGGAATATAAGATCTATATCAAGCGTAGTATACCGTAGTATTGCGTACATCGATCCAGTATCGGATGATCACATGCTAGGCCTGGGGCTGGAGATGTGTCTGCCCCGTACGAAACATATATCGGACATCAAACAGCTAGTCTCTTTAAATCAGACAATCCTGACCTAGTCATATTGTCCCGACGGTTGCAACCTTTTATAGAGTACTAGTTCTGTGTCCTGCGTGATCATCACCTCCATATGTCTGAAGCGATACTTCCATCTTGACATCACATCCAGTACACTACGATTCTCGATAAACCCAGAAGAGGTGTACACAGAACCGGTTAGGGTCCCCAACCACCAAAACCAAAGTTTACCGATTGTCGCAAGTACTAGCGATGTAAGTCTCAGGTTAAGACCATATACACCTACCCTGATGCGGCCTCCCATAGACACGCAGACATACTACCAATGGGATTCCGCGGGGTCTATCCAGAGCGAAGCTGTTTTCCGTACCATCGGTAAAACACAACCTCCTATTGCACTTGCATAAGTATCCAATACTTAAATATATGAGAACTATGCTGTTGTGCCCTCACAACGTGCACAAGCGCAATACTAGTCTATTCCGCATTATCGATGTCCAATCTCGATAATACTCCGACTAGGGATATTTAATGATTAAACTTTTATAGATTGATACTGTCTCATATCATCTCAATCCAGTATTAATCATATGGACTTTCGCCATTTATTAGTCAAAGTAAATAATATTACAAAACGGCAAAAGGCAATTTCATAATCACATAGTTAATTTTGTACAATAATACAATATCATTTACAAACAGTGACGCTATGGGACATAATGTCTAACAATCTCCCACTTGGCCTATAGCCAGTCACTCAAGCATCTAATACCCGAACTATGTATGTGTCGTTCAAAAACTTGCTGAAGAACAGCCTTCGTCAGCGGATCTGCAATGTTGTCATCTGATGTGACCTTCTCGACCTTTACATCGCCACGATGTATAATCTCCCGAATCAGATGGTAACGTCGAAGAACATGCTTGGACCTTTGATGAGACCTTGGTTCCTTAGCCTGTGCTATAGCCCCGTTATTGTCACAATACAATGGAACGGGCTCAGCTGCTAACGGAACTACCCCTAATCCGATTAGGAACTTTCGGATCCAAACTGCCTCCTTTGCTGCTTCAGATGCAGCGATGTACTCCGCTTCTGTTGTTGAATCGGCAACAGTATCTTGCTTGGAAGATTTCCAGCTCACTGCTCCGTTATTCAAACAAAAAATGTACCCAGATTGCGACTTGTAGTCATCTTTGTCGGTTTGGAAACTTGCATCGGTATACCCAGATACCGCAAGTTCTCCACCTCCATAAATTAAGAAAGCATCCTTAGTTCGTTTAAGATACTTAAGGATGTTCTTAACTGCTATCCAGTGACCTTCACCTGGATCGGCCTGATAGCGGCTGCACATGCTCAAAGCATATGAGACATCAGGTCGTGTACATATCATAGCATACATGATCGATCCGACTGCCGAGGCGAACGGTATCCGACTCATGTTGTCCCTCTCTTCCTGAGTCTTAGGACACATGTCTTTAGACAGAGAGGTACCTCGTACCATTGGAACCAATCCCCTCTTGGATTGTTCCATGTTGAATCGCTTCAACACTTTATCAATGTATGTACTCTGGGAGAGTCCAAGCAGCTTTCTAGATCTATCCCGTAGATCTTTATTCCAAGAATAAAGGCTGCTTCTCCCAGATCTTTCATGGAGAATTTTAATGAAAGCCAAGCTTTCACCGACGTCAGCATGGGAATGTCATTGCCTATAAGCAATACGTCGTCGACATAAAGGACAATAAAAGTAAGTGCTCTCCCACTAACCTTCTTGTATACACAAGGGTCATCCGCGTTTTGCACGAAATCATATTCCTTTATGATCTCATCAAAACGCTGATTCCATGACCGTGATGCTTGCTTCAATCCATAAATGGATCGATTTAACTTACAAACCTTGTTTGCAAGTCTAGGTACGATAAAACCGTCAGGCTGTTGCATATAAACATCCTCCAAAAGGTTTCCGTTAAGGAAAGCGGTTTTAACGTCCATCTGCCATATCTCGTAATCGAAATATGCAGCTATTGCAAGCATTATCCGAATGGATTTAATCATGGCAACGGGTGAGAAGGTTTCGTCATAATCAATACCATATTGTTGACGATACCCCTTCGCTACAAGCCTAGCTTTGTACGTTTGTACGTTGCCATCCATGTCGGTCTTCTTCTTGAAGATCCATTTGCATCCAATAGGCTTCACACCTTCTGGTGCATCAACCAGTGTCCAAACTTGGTTGGCGTACATGGAATCCATCTCGGACTTCATGGCTTCTTGCCATAAAGCGGAATCGATATTTTGTATCGCTTCCTCATACGTAGCCGGCTCATTATCCTCAATAAGATTAATATCTACATGAGGTGAGATCAGGAACCCATACCTCTCAGGTACTGTTCTCACTCTCTCCGACCTACGCGGTCCTTGTGTATGTGAAGTTTGTGGTACAGACTCATCCCGGATGGTCTGTTCATGTTCCGTCGTTGATTCATTGCCAGGAACAGTATCACTACGATCTTCATCGAGTTCTACTTTCCTCCCACTTACCACTGCATTTAGGAATTCCTTCTCAAGGAAAACCGCATGTAGAGCAACAAATACTTTGTTCTCTTGTGGGTAATAGAAGTAATATCCTTTGGTTTCCCTAGGATATCCTACGAAAAGGCATTTATCAGATTTGGGTTCAAGTTTGGTACCTTCCAAACGTTTAACATATGCCCAGCATCCCCAAATCTTCAGGAAAGAGAAACCTGGTTTCCTTCCTGTCCATATCTCATATGGAGTCTGTTCAACAGACTTCGACGGTACCTTATTCAAAATAAGTATAGCACTGTTTAATGCGTATCCCCAGAAGGATATTGGTAGCTCAGTGCGACTCATCATTGACCTTACCATGTCCAACAAGGTGCGGTTTCTCCGTTCGGACACACCGTTTAATTGCGGTGTTCCAGGAGGAGTCCACTGTGAAAGAATACCATATTCTTTCAAGTAATCTTGAAACTCATAACTTAAGTATTCGCCACCTCGGTCTGACCGTAATGTCTTAATACTCTTCCCTGTTTGTTTTTCCACTTCGTGTCGAAACTCTTTGAATTTCTCAAAAGTTTCCGACTTGTGTCTCATAAGATACACATAACCGTAACGAGATGCATCATCTGTAAAGGTTACGAAGTAGTGAAATCCACCTCTAGCCTGGCTAGACATGGGCCCGCATACGTCAGTATGAACAAGAGCCAACAGTTCTGTGGCACGTTCACCTTTACCGCTAAAAGGTGATTTAGGCATTTTGCCTAAAAGACAAGATTCGCAGACATCATATGAATTGGGATCAAATTCGTCCAAGTACCCACTCTTCGAAAGTGTGGATATAAGCTTCATCTTTTAGATTACTTCTTTTGAGCCTTTTGTTTGTCATTTTAGGAGATTTATTTATATTCAAAATATAAAGACCGTTATTTGCAACAGCTGTGCAAATTTCTGCATCATTTTTATATAAATAACACCCAGTGTTCCTGAATACAAAAGTGTAACCCTGCTGGGTTAACAAGGATACAGATATAATATTCCTAGTTAAACTAGGTACAAAATAACAGTTCAAAAGTTTAAGTTCATGCCCTGAGGGCAGTTCTAAAACAAAAGTCCCTACGGCCAAAACAGCAACTGGTGTTCCGTTTCCAACCCGTAGATCCATCTCCCCGGATGCCAGCACCCTGCTATCCTGCAGATCCTGCACATCAGTACAAATATGAGCACCACAACCAGAATCAAAAATCCAATTTTTAAAACTAGAAGTATTCATATTTATCTCAATAACAAACATACCAGAAGCGATAGCCTTGCCATCCTTGATATCCTCCTTCTGCCCTTTGCCCATTCGGCAGTCACGTTTCCAGTGACCCCTCTTGCCGCAGTTGAGGCAGATGTCGTGAGATTTGTCCTTTGGCTTCCTAGAAGCCACTGTCAACTTGCCTTTGCCCTTTTTCTTGAACTTCTTCTTCCTTGCACCTCCAATTGCCTTGGGCCACCCTTTGGCGCATGAGAGGTCGATGCAAAATGCGCCTCGCGCTTGCTCCCCTTTAGGAGTTCCCTTTCGGACTCCTTCAAGATAGATAACAGCTCTCCAAGAGTGTCATCTGTATCCATCAACTTATAGTTGACTATGATTTGTTTCCAAGTATCAGGAAGTGACTGCAAGATCATATCTATAGTCAGCTCAGCCTCCAAGACTATTCCCATATTGGCCAACTCATCAATATCGGCGATCATTTGAGTCCCATGGGCTTCAACTGATGCGCCATCTGTCATCCGGGAGCGGAAGAGTTTCCTTACTAGCTCGTACCTCTTCATCCGCTTATTGGTGCGGTGAAGATCACGCAATCTTGCCATCATGTTATAGGGATCCAAGTCCCTATTCTGGCGTCTGAAATGCTGGGTCATTGCAGCTAGCATAACTGACTGAGCTTGGTCACAATCATCACTATGAGTCTTCCATAACTCTAGCTCCAGTGGCTCAGTGGGTTTAGGCGGGAGAGGTCTCTGAATAGTATACAGTATCCTCTCAGCCCCAAGCACTATCTTGAGGTTCATTTCCCAGTCGGCAAAGTTTGTCCCTTTGAAGACATTATCACCCATGATTATGTCGCGGATATTACCTTTGCCAGTCATCTTGACAACTATAGTCCAACTATAAAGTCAACGATGTTATGGGTACAGTCAAACTGTTAAAAAAATAACAATATATTAGTCCAACTAATTATTAAAATATTGACGAAAATGATTTTGAAAGACGCGTAAGGCTAAGTATCTGAACGAAATTGTAAATTCAATAATAGCCTCCCACTATTTTCTTCAAGTTTCTAACCCTCTGTAGACAACTCGGGAAATCTAATTTCCTAGTGGGCTAGGATCCCGTTAAATAACACACAACCTTGACTTTGGCCAACAAGTTGTATGATATTTAACTAGGTAGATCTCGAAGATCAATTGGATCCCATCCAATTCCTAGATCCGGTAGGTGGACATCCAAGTCCGAAACATATATATCTAATACATATGTCAATGTATCCAATACATTTTCCTAACCATTTCCTCTGAATCAACTAAGCCTTGGCTTTGGCACAACAAACCTAATGATTCCAGTTAAGCGGGACCCATTGACAAGGAAAATTTCGTAATCAATGTCGATGGACAAGAAGTGATCTTGACTTTGGCCAACAAATCACAACTTGGACAGGACACCGATGTGGAACAAAACTCTCATGATTCAAACACATCCTCATTGACAAAGGTCTTGACTTTGGCCAACAAACCAATGCCAATTTCGGATCTTGAGAAAGAATCATTCAACGGAAGGAAAATTGCTTAATATTGTTTGAGGGATTTTTCGCGTAATTGGCAACCAATTAATTTATCTTTGTTAGGTCTCATCATCATACACCCTTAAGCATGCTTCTAAAACATCATAAAGCGCGTAAAGTAAAGTAATAGTGATATGCGGATGGATATATAAACAACTTGTTCCTAGAACAAATCACTCCCTTTCCTCTCCCCGCTAGCACTATTCTACTACTACCCAATCACATAATACAATAAGAGAAACCTCATTTACATTGAGGGGAATTAGGTGAGAAGAGAATACAAAGAGATAAAGAGATAAGGCTGGACACGCAGGTCCAATTTATAAATTCCAAATTTACAATAACTTCTAAAATTACCCTTTCCCTTCTAATATCCATCCGATATACACTATTCATTCATCACATACATATATATTCAAACAAGACATGCTTTTACAACCAATCTAATCCAATTAATTAGTCTTTGTTAAAGTGATCATCCAATGTTCAAACAACGGTTTGATTTTGTGCGAGTCCAACTCGATTGAGAATAAGTACATAAGGTACGAATTCGCGAATTATATCGAACTACTTATTAAATCTAATTTAATTCGTATTCAATACTAATTCAATTATTTAATTCCAAATTAAATGTTTACACTTTTAATATGCTTTAAAGACTTAGATTCTAAATCTAATCCTATTGGGTCTCAAAGCCCAACTAACATCCAATGTTGAATTTAATTCAAGTCAAATGGGCTTAGAATTGATTTATTAAGGCTTGGGCTTTGGTCAATGTGGGTCAAACCCAATTACCAAGCCCAAATAAGGAATCACCCTTAAGTGCCATAAAACCAATTTTAAGCCCATAAGGCCCAATTAAATTATTAAAGCCCATTAATTAAATTTTAATATTCCAAACATTAAAGTCCAATTAATTAAAGTGTAATACCAAGATTAATATATTAAACCAAATATTTCAAAAATACCCATTTAATTTATTAATCATCAATTTTTCAAAATAAATGTCCAACATTAATTTTAACAAAAATCAACTCCTTTACATGTCCTATGTATTCGGCCAAGGTGAGTTTTTTTGTGTCGATTTGTTTTTCAATCCGATTGAATTATTAATCTACGTCCCGTACACGTTCTAAGTCATCCAATGATCTTAAACACAAAAATTTCAATCCACTCCAAGTAGCAACACATTCGGCCAAGGCATGAATTTGGGGAAAAATCATCCAATGCATTTTTCATAAAATTGATTCCATATAACATCATGTTATATACATGCAAGCATACTTATTAATCAAATTTCACAAGAACATGCTTTAATCAATTTTGTCACACCATTCGGCCAAGGTCAAAATTTTGGGGAAAAATCATCCAATGCATTTTTCATAAAATTGATTCCATATAACATCATGTTATATACATGCAAGCATACTTATTCATCAAATTTCACAAGAACAT
Organism: Zanthoxylum bungeanum; assembly: GCA_019454045.1. NCBI lineage: Eukaryota > Viridiplantae > Streptophyta > Magnoliopsida > Sapindales > Rutaceae > Zanthoxylum > Zanthoxylum bungeanum. Next base: position 29,821 of record SKCR01004856.1, on the reverse strand, counting down.
GCTTTAATCAATTTTGTCACACCATTCGGCCAAGGTCAAAATTTTGGGGAAAAATCATCCAATGCATTTTTCATAAAATTGATTCCATATAACATCATTCTATATACATGCAAGCATACTTATTCATCAAATTTCACAAGAACATGCTTCAACCAATTTTATCAAATTTTAACCTAAAGTATTTCATGCTTAACCATGGCTCAATGATACCATTGTTGGTTTCTATAATATGTCCCAAGGAAAGATTAAGCATACATGAAATACAACAAAGAATATATATAAAAGATGAAGTATGGCGGAATCATACTTACCAATCTCTTGTGATGAAGAAAGATCAAGCCAAGATGGAAGCTCCAAGGTAGATAGGTTCGGCCAAGGAAGACAAGAAGAGGAAAGCTCCAAACTTTGTGTATTCCTTGCTCTATGATGGTTTCCCTATCACCTCTTTTGATCCCTTGAAGGTGCTAGCCTTGCATGTTCCAAACATCAACCTTTTCTTCAAGCTTTTGGCAACCAAATTTGAAGAAGATGAAGACCAAAACTGCATGCAGTTTTCGGTCAAGAGTGAGTGAGAGAAGAGAGATTTTCTAATTGATTTTGATACCAAAAATCAATTTATATTTATGCCATAATATTTATTAAATATAATAAATCTATGACACAAGCCATGCAAAGGCTTAGAGTGTCAAACACTCAAATTCCATGCATAACATTTGAGTGTAATATACACTATCACCATGCAATGCATCATCAATAAAATAATGCATATAATGACATGTGTCATGTGGGCCCCACACGTTTCCAAATGAAAGTGGGCCCACGTGCACTCACGCGTTCGGGTTCGATATTTCCGAAATACCGAACTTACGTCGCGACGTTATTTAAATCGAATTTAAATAAATAATCGCGCCTAGCGAAATTATTATTTACGTCGCTAACGAATTAATTCTAATTAACTCGTATGCCCGAATTAAAATCTAATTTTAATTTCGCGTCGAAATCGAATTTCGATTATTATATCGAATATAATAATTTTATCGATTAATTCCAAATTAATCGTTCTCTCTCTCTAAACAAGGTACTTTATCCGAGATAAAGTTTCTCCGCAATTAATCCAAGATTAATTAAGTCCGAATCAAATATCATAGGTGAATCTTCAGGAAGCGACCCAAGAGATCTCCGGATATGTTGGCAGTAAATACGGTCGTCGGATAATCCGAACACGCACGTACCTCGTACTACGTTCTCACCGATTCACAAGACAAGGTTGGCTTCTAGCAAAGCGCCATGTCTACCCAATTCTCCAGAAATATTCTTATAGGAATATAAGATCTATATCAAGCGTAGTATACCGTAGTATTGCGTACATCGATCCAGTATCGGATGATCACATGCTAGGCCTGGGGCTGGAGATGTGTCTGCCCCGTACGAAACATATATCGGACATCAAACAGCTAGTCTCTTTAAATCAGACAATCCTGACCTAGTCATATTGTCCCGACGGTTGCAACCTTTTATAGAGTACTAGTTCTGTGTCCTGCGTGATCATCACCTCCATATGTCTGAAGCGATACTTCCATCTTGACATCACATCCAGTACACTACGATTCTCGATAAACCCAGAAGAGGTGTACACAGAACCGGTTAGGGTCCCCAACCACCAAAACCAAAGTTTACCGATTGTCGCAAGTACTAGCGATGTAAGTCTCAGGTTAAGACCATATACACCTACCCTGATGCGGCCTCCCATAGACACGCAGACATACTACCAATGGGATTCCGCGGGGTCTATCCAGAGCGAAGCTGTTTTCCGTACCATCGGTAAAACACACCTCCTATTGCACTTGCATAAGTATCCAATACTTAAATATATGAGAACTATGCTGTTGTGCCCTCAAACGTGCACAAGCGCAATACTAGTCTATTCCGCATTATCGATGTCCAATCTCGATAATACTCCGACTAGGGATATTTAATGATTAAACTTTTATAGATTGATACTGTCTCATATCATCTCAATCCAGTATTAATCATATGGACTTTCGCCATTTATTAGTCAAAGTAAATAATATTACAAAACGGCAAAAGACAATTTCATAATCACATAGTTAATTTTGTACAATAATACAATATCATTTACAAACAGTGAGGCTATGGGACATAATGTCTAACAGTCTTCCGTTGAGTTTTGGCTTTGGTGTGTGCACCTTTGGAGGCCACACACTTGGTGGCTCTTTGAACATGGAAGAGCTTGCTGACTTCGAGAAAGCTTGTAGATTGGAGGGGGACTGGAAGAGTCTTCGGTTCAAGTAAGTAGTTTTTCTTTCTTTATTTTAATTAGAGTTCTTATGATAGTTAGCATGTTTAGGTTTATGTTCTTTGCATGTTTTATGAGTTTTTATGCTTAGAATATATAGTAACATGTCTAGGCTTGTAGAATAATCAAAACAAATGGGTCTTAGGCAAAAGGATAACGGCATCATAATTTTTTTAATTTTTAATTTTCCGTTGCGCACTCGCGGCCGCTTCCCAACAGATGTCATTCTTAGAATATTTATATATCAATCTATATGCATAATGACAATACCATTAATAAGGTATGAAATGAAAATGTAGTTATTTTATTAATAAATAATAAAATATATTATACTATATATTATTCAGATCGGCGCTTCAAGCACAACTCCAAATACTATATGGTCTATACATAACAGAAAACTTACTTAGATGATTGGACACCCCATTGCTGCAGTCATCGACATCTAAACCTTTTTGTTATTATACCGAATCCATAACACCCCACCTAGGGCATAATGCTACCAGCAGAAGACAAAAACAACTCGTCTCATTGAGCCTCAAAACTAACGAAAATGGACATAATACGCCCTAAAAATCAAGAACCTGTACCACAGTCCAGCATCTAAAAAAGACATGCACAAATATCAAAAAAGCAAAAAGGACCTCCGTTCCAAACTCAAAACATTTCAAATCACATCATCAATCTTCAGGGCTCCAAGCCCAAATCAAAATATACAATTCATACAAGTCAATATATTACTCTACAAAAATACTGGAAGCATCCGAATACAAAATGAGAAACTTGAAATATCGATTTTTTTACCGGGAGGTCTTACAAAAATTTTGGGGGTACCGACGGACTTCATACGCTCCCATGAAAGCGTAGGAATCGATGAAATTCAAATTAGAGCTAATTTGTAATTGATCTTCACTATTCATATTTCTTTTTGCATCGATTTGCATGAAATCGAGCGTCGTTAGGTAAAATCAACTCTATATCCTTGTAGTACTCTCTGAGGGCTTCGATTTGGTGGGTGGTTTGACCCGTAAATTAAAATGATGAGCCATGATCAAAGTGGTAGATGTCTGTCATTCTCATCTATTTTCATATACTCTTGAACTTTTCAAAAGTATATGACTTATGCTGTATTAGGTAAACGTACCTATATCTAGAATAATCGTCGTTCATAAATATGATGAAATATTCATAACCACCTCGGGCACTTAGATTCATCGGTCCATAAACATTTGAATGTATTAGCTTAAGTGGTTAAACGCTCTTATACATTTTCCTGTAAAAGGTCTCTGGGTCATCTTTTTCCTTCTAGAAAGGATTAACAGATTGGTAAAGTTCCAAGCTTTAACTGGTTTAAAGTATCATTCTTTATCAACCTATCTATTCGGTCATAGTTAATACGACCAAGTCTAAGATGCCACATATATGTGTCATCGTGAGAAATCTTTTTCTGTTTTATTTTAGGTTCTTAAACCTTAAATATTTCAGTGTTGAGCAGTGAACTATGTGTTAACAGTCTTAACACATGTGAATTGTTTTCTAAGTTTCTTGTGCATATGGTTAATCCATTTCTACCAATAATCACTAAATTATTATTAAAAGAAACTGAAAAACCATCATCCAAAAGTTTGAAAACATAAATCAAATTCCTTCGAAAACCAGGAATAAATAACACATTGTCCACATTTAAATAACTATTATTTAAAAAACATAGACTGGAAACTCACACTACTCTTGCTGAAATGGCATTCCCTGTCCCAAACCTTATCGTGTAGTCACCTTTAGCAAGGTCTCTCCATGAATCAAGCAGCTATAAAGAATAAAAAAACATAGTTAGTGGCTCCAAAATCAACAATCCATACAGACTTATCATCCTCAACTAATAGAGATTTGATAACAAGTAAATCATATTTACCTGTAGCCTTCTTCTCTTTCCGTTCAGCGAGGTATTTAGGACAATTCAGTTTCCAATGCATGTCCTTATTGCAGTGGAAACATTTTCCCTTGGGCTTGGCTTTCATAGAGCCTTTCTTATTATTATTCTTCATAGGTTTAGAATTAGCCTTCCCAGTGCATTTCTTATTGTTCTTGGAATATTTAGAAGATTCATAATGGCGTTAATGTTACGAGGATCCACCTACATGGACTTATAATAGTTGAGCTCATTCATCAGTTATGTCCAAGTAAAAGATAACTTGTTCATAACATAGTTTCTTTTAAAACGCATGAATCTCTTCGGAAGAGTTTCCATGATCATGGTGTTGAGATTTATGCCCTAGAGCTTCATGTAATATAAAAGGAATTATTTATTGAAATAAAAGATGTATTATTAATTTATCAAAGTTGTTTGATTTAAATCGCATATTATAAATTGTCTTATTTATCTTTGATTACTCATGTACTTTCAGACGTAGTGTATAAATGGTATACATAAGAGGATTTAAGTCTGAGGTTAGTAATCTAAAATAGTCCATAGAGAGAAAATGAAGTGAGAACTTTGTTTGTGGTTTATCTATAGATGCCATCCATTCTATACATGTATGATGACTTTGATCCGGGATCGTTCATTTAGTGACATGAGAATAGAGGTACCTTGTACGATGTGATTATATAGAACTGGACCAAGATAGAAATGAATATCTTATAATATCTGTAGGCACTGCATTTTTGCATATAAGTCCCTATGATGAGTCTCATTTGGAGGCACTACCTTTTAAGTCACGGAAGTCACGAGACACGGACGTCGGAAGGGGAAATTCAGAATAAGTACGTCATCGGATTCATTTCACAAGTTCACTGTTTTTGTTCGTGATGCATTCGTTACTTCGTTCGAACGTCAAACAGATTGCGGGCGTTCGTGTAGCGTTCGAATGGGCGTTCGAACGGCGTCGGTATTTATGGTTTTGCTGCTAGCCTCACACCCAAGCCCAATTAGCCCACCAAAACTCATAAAACACATCCCAATTAATAAAACACATTTAAAACACATGGGAAATTTAAATTAAATATTAAATTAAATATTAATTGAATTAAATAAAATAATTAAACCATTTACCAATTAAATAAAACATAAAATATAATCATACCTAATTAAGACAAATCAAATATATTAACTTCCTAACTAAACAAAATCACATACTAAATTAAAAAGATGTCATGCCAAATTAAAATCAATTATAACAAATTAAAGATATTGACTTCCTAATCTAAACCAAATTTGTCCCCCCTCAATCCATTGATTTCCTTATCCAACACCAAATCAAATCCCTTGCTTTCCTTGTCTAACACCAAATCATATCTCTCTTTAATACCAAATATCTTTTCCTTGTGAGACAAGGTGAAGCCCTAGCCATTCTCTATATAAACAACCCCTAACCAAGACATGACTCCCCCAACTATTTCACCCTCACGACACAAACACACAGAAAATAAACCCTGCTCATGAACTCTCTCTCTCTCGCACAAACCACAAATAAGCCCTCCTCACCAAACACATCAACGCCACACAAAAGCCACCTACCTACTGCCCATTTACACAGCAAGCCTTTCTCTCACACAGCCCCTTGAAGCACAACACAGCCACAACCCTAGTGACCCTCTCGGAAAACTGCCAAAAACCCTATCACGTCCCACTCACTGCCCCATAGCTCTTCACGCCACTCACTGCCCTTCAATCAAAACTCCACGCTCTTGCCTTCAACACACCATTCAACAGCCCCTTTACCTCATCAAAACAGCCCCCGAACCACACCATAACTCACACGAAAATCACACCCAAAACAGTAGCCAAAACATCCCAAAAACAGCAACTAAAATACAACAGCAAAACAATAGCAAAACAGTAGCAAATCGGAGTCCAAAACAGTAGCTTGAGCAGTGGAACATCGAGGAAAGGTGTGAACCTATGAACCGGAGGAGTTGTGGAGCATCCCCCCCCTTTCGACGACCGTACACCGTACTACCGAGAGACGACGAAAAAGGTTAGACCTGAGGCACCCTGTATTTATTATCTTTCATTTGTCTTTTATTTATTATCGCATGAGAGTCGTTTGTTGAGGCATGATGTGAAATCCGGATGAACGGAATGCGTGTTCTCTTTTGTGGTATATCGGATGGAAACCCGGACGTAAATTCCGTAGCCGAATCCGAATGGACGGTAGTGCGGTCTGCACTCGGGATACAACTCCACGTACCACTCGAGAGATACATATATTCCGTTTCATCCAAACTTGTATTTGAGCATGATGTAGTTAGTACGTTATTTATTTATTTAGCCTGATTAGGCCTAGTGATTTATTTATTCTTAAGCATGATTTAGTCCTTAGTATGTTAATCTTTATGCAAGATTTAGATATCCATGTGATTAGATATGTCGTTGTTGTGATCCTGTTTGAATGCGGTATCTAAAACCATATGAATGTATGCAATCTGCCAATTCCCGTTCGAACGCGTCATCGAATGCAACTCGAACGCGAACCTTCTGTTTACCGTTCGAACGTGTTATCAAACGCTACTTGAACGCGCATGCATTTTGTATCATCAGATCTGGTCCCGTTTGAACGCGTTATCAAACACTACATGAACGCGAACCTTCTGTTTACCGTTCGAACGCGTTTACGAACGCTACACGAATACGACATACTGAACTGAGTCTGTCTCATCATATTTCATGCATAATTGTCTCTTGGGTGATCTCTCTTGCATTATGTAGTCAATCATATTATTGTATTCCTACATTTATCTACTCGATGTATTCATTAGATAGTACCCAAGCATGATTAGGTGTTTCTAGTTTTCCTATCATATGATTGAGAAATGTTCATGAGATTGCCATGTGATGTTTGCATGTTGTGATGAACTTGTTGATGTATGCATGTGAATTTAGAAGCATGATACTCTTGGAAATAAGTGTTACTTAAACTTGATAAATTATTACATAAATCCTTTCATTACAAGTGACATAAGTAAGGGACCATTCCGAACCCAACGGTTTGAGGTCTTCCCTTGCGAGGGGTGAGTGCGGCCTTAAATCTCATTTTTCCGGTTCACACTGGGTGGCGACTCCATTATTCTCTGGTTTAGTCCCCCATGGCTACTCCGTACTCCTAACCGGGCCGCGAGCCCGGGACAGCATGCGTCGCACCAGATCCTGTGTTCCCACAATATCCGTTAATTGAACAAATATATTTTATCTAATAAATGGTCATATATGGATTGATCTTAATCTTGAGTGTACTTCAAACTCCTGCATGGCAGGCTATATCTTTTGATTTACTACGGTGAGGTTGGTGTAGTAGTCCCTTCCAATAACTACGTATTTTGGGGATATGGTTTGGTGTGTAGCTGGGAACGCTTTGCATAGACATGGAGTTCACTCCTTCTTACGAGAAGTATAAGAGTATCTCTCTTAAGGGTTGATTCGGTACTTGAACAATTGGAGCACTCAAGTCTTTCTATTGCGAATAGAAAGATTAATATTCATAATAGTTATGAATTAATTGATCATTAGAGAATCAGTGGTACTTAATGTATAAAATAATTAGAGCGGTATTACAGACTTATGACCTGGCTCAAATTATGAGATATTCGTGAATGGCCAATTCGTATGTAATGACTATATCGATGGACACCGAAGTTGTTTGACTTATATTTTTCATCTATGGCAACAAAAGTGCAACTTTGAGTTTTTAGTGGAATAACGCGAAGTTAATAATTCTGAATATTTAATTAAAGAGTTTAATAAATATTTCAAGATTATTGGAGCTCGGAACTGTAAGTCCATTTGTCCTTATGCTAGCTCGATTAACTGTAGCAAACCTAATATAATTGGATTGTCTAATTATATACTCACATAATATTTATATATTATTAATAATATTAATAATTTAATTTGTCACAATGAAAATTATATTAAATGTGTTTAATATAATATTTTCTATAATTATTTGATTATGAGATAATCAAGTTAGTAATAATTATGAGATAATTATTACATCATAATAAAGCTAATTACATCATTATTATTGTAATGATTTTTAAATTGTCTTGGAGACAAAACCATATGACTTGCCATACTCTCCAACAATTTATGTCTATTAAATATGACCTAATTACCTAATTGCTTTCTGATTATTGATTCACTTCTTATGCTTTGGTATGGTCTCCACTTTAGTGTGTTTGCTGTTACAAGAAAATCATTAGTGAATTAATGACAATGGTGGTTGGTTTGTTAAAAAAATAAAAATCCTGAATTTTTTTCACCCAAGTTTGTGAGAGAGATTGAAGATTATCAAGCATTCCCATATGTTTGTGAGAGAGATAGAGAGAAACGAAAATCCAGAATTTTGTTTTTCATCAAGTATTGAGAGAATATAAAATTTGCTTAAGTGTTGAGAGAGTTTTCATAAGCCAAAATAATTTGTGACAACTTAATTCTCTAAATAGTTTAGAGATTTATCTTTGTGAGTGAAGCCCACACTTCGGTTTGTTGGTTTCAAGTCATAGTTCGGAAGATCGGGTGGTTGATCAAAGCATCGCATTCAGTACAAGGAAACACATCCACATCGAGGAGAAAATCCATTCACCAAGAGTTGGTGGTATTCAGTTTCAAAAAAGGGAAAAGGCAGAAAAATATTTCAAGGTAGATCCCAGAGCAATAGCATTTTCGCTGCTCATTGGAAAGCTGTTTCCTACAATTGGTATCAGAGCTAAGGTTGAAAAGTGATTTTAACCCTTCTATTTTTAAGGTTTCCATTTTAATGGTTTATATGAGATATAAATCATTAGTAAACATGTTTTGATAAGTAGGCTGTAGGAAACACTTTCCTTGCACAACGGAAGCACGTTAGGCACCCGGATCAGACTTGAAAATTTTTTATGCCCTTCTCACCAAGAGGCCGAATGCTACCAACACCACCACTGAATTTTTGCTTTTGTTTTGAACAAAATTTCAGCCTCGAAATAGCCCGAACAGTCCCCGAACAGCGGTACAAAAAACTGTACTATTTTAGACCCGAAATGCACCCAATTCACTGCCCAGTTCAGCCCTTGTATGAATCTGTTTTTATTATGTTTCAGGTATGATTTTTTAGCCAAAAAACAGTCCCAACACAGCCCAAAATTATCCGTTAAAGTTTCCTAAAAATTCTAGATCAAATGCAAAACATACCGAGTCCTGTTACATAACTTTTGCGTGCGGCACTGAGTAATTTTATGCTCACTATCGTAAGGTATGTTTAGAATAGGAGAATATGAGTTTTTGTTCGACACCACGAAGTCTTCCGAGCTATATCTCATTACCAGCGGAAACTAGTGTGGGCTAGACTCACAAAATTAATCCCTAAACGTTTTTGAGATTAATGTCACACTTATGAAATCTTTTATTTGTTTTTTCTTGTTCTTATTTTTATTTTCTTTACACTTTGAGAGAATTTAGAGAAGAAGAAGACGGAGACTAGGGTTAGAAGAAAGAGATTAGGAAAAATAAAATCCAATTTACTTTTTATTCTTAGTGTTATTAATTTTCAAAATTAACAAACCCTTCCCCTCCTCTCCTATTAAAAATTCAGCCAAGGCAATATTTTTTTTAATTAATTTTGTAACATCTAATTCAATTACCATAATGGAAAAGATGTTACAAAAATTAAAAGGTTAATGCTTTTAAAATTAGTAACTTCAAAATTAAATCCAAGAGTTATGCAACCTATCATAACTCACCAAGGATTTCCAAAACCCAAGATTTAGAAATTCCAAATTTGGCCTCATTAAATTATATCATATATAATTAATATTATCCATTCAATAATTATCATATATTAAATTTTAATATATAGTTTCAAGTGTGACAAAATAATATTATTAATCATATTAATAATATTTATACATATGTGAGTATATAATTGGACTATCCAATTATACTAAATCCGTTATAGTATATTGAGCTAGCACAGGGACCAAATGGGCCTACGGTTATGAGCTCCAATAATCTCGAAATATTAATTAAGCTCTTAATTAAATATTCTGAATTATTAAATCCGGGTTATTCCACTAAAAATCTGAAGTTTCACTCTCATTGTCGTAGATAGTATATTAAGCCGAACCACGTTGGTGTCCATCGATGTAGTCATTACATACGGATTAACCCTTCACGAGTATCTCGTAATTAGAGCGGGGTCATAATGTCTGTTATACCCCTCTAATTATTTTTATCTTAAGTACCATTGATTCTCTAATTAACGATTTATTTATAAACATTATGAATTTTAATCTTTCTATTCGTAATGGAAAGACTCGAGCACTCTAACCGTTCAAGTACCGAATCAACCCTTAAAGAAGATACTCCTCTACTTCTCGCAAGAAAGAGTGAACTCCATGTCTATGTAAAACGTCCCCAGCTACACACCAAACCATGTCCACAAAGTACGTAGCTATTGGTCGGAACTATTACACCAACCTCACCTTTGTAAATCAAAGGACATAGCCTGCCATGCAGGAGTTCGTAGTACGCTCATGATTAAGATCAATCCATATATGACCATCTAGTAGATCGAAATGAATTTCTTTATTTAATGGATATTATAAGAAACTTATTTCTATCTGGGTCCAGTCCTATATGATCACATTATACAAGGTGCCTCCATTCTCTGTCTCCAAATGGACGATCATGGATCAAGGTCGTTATATAATTATAGAATGGACTGTAACTATAGATAAACCACAAACAAGTACCCTCTTTGTTTGCTCTCTATGGACTATTTTAGATTACTAAAATCAGACTTAAGTCCTCTTGTGTATGACACTCATACACTAAGTCTGAACGCACATGAGTAATCTAGGGCAATTAGATAATTTACACAATATGCGATATTAACAAACACTTTGATAAATGAATAATGCATCATTTTATTTCATAAGATATTATACCATTTACATTATATGAAGCTCTATGACATATATCCCAACATAGGCATGTATTTTAGATTCATAATATGAATGGTTGAATAATCATGAGATGAATGTTTATTTTGATTCATGTGATGAATGTATTACGCTCATCGTTATTTTTTATCGACTCTTATTTTTAATATTGGGAAAGTAAGGCCACAAGGCCATATTCTTCAGGTGTTGTAAGCTCATTTTCATTGTAATAAGTTCAAGTTGTAACCTTATTTGTAACTTGGAGACCCGATGCTGCGAAAGACTCAAGATGTGATGATTCCGTAAATAACTCAACAACACACCATGGAGCAAGTATTGAAGACCAAGGGATGCCTTGGATTATTATTTGTACTAATTAGATTAGTATAGAAAATTAAGAGTCTGGTCAACACAATTTTTGATGTGTATGTCTTAATCATTCCAGTGCCTGGAGAATAGGCAATGTCACGATGCGAAACAGCCTGCATCGCGACACCCAAAATATTTGAGCTATAGCCTGGGATTTGACCTTCATCACGTCACAACGCTGGATAATTTACGTCGCGATGTGCTCTAATGTCGTGACGCTAAATAAGTTGAGTCACGACGCCGAGCAGAGCTGACATTCTTCCTCAATTTTACTTCTTATAGCGTCACTACGCCCATCAGGGAGTCGCGACGCCCAGTCTAGGAATATGAATGTGTTTAAAATATTTGAAAACATGTCATATAGCCTAGGGTGCCTACTTTTGCATTCTCAAATGCCATAACATGTTTTAGATGTATGATAATATAGTCATAAAATATGACTTTATGTCATTTAAGAGTTAAATTAGAATATGGTATGAATGCAAACAAATTAATAAGATTAATTAGTTTGATGGTTTAAAAAATTGAGAATTCAAAGTTTAAGACTTATAGACCTTATGAGTGCAATATTTTTTCTTGATATATCGGATGAAACTTGGACATAAATTACATAGCCGGTTCCGAATGGATGATAATATGTTCTGCACTCGAAATATAATTCCACGTACCATTGGAATTTATAACATGCTTAAATCAATTAAATAGTTTAATTACATTTGGTCCATTCTTTGAATTTTAAAATCTTAACACCTTTTAGTGAACTAATATTTTAAGAGTTAAAATAAATTAAGTCACTAATACGAACTTGATTAAATAGTTTAATTAAGTTGACATGATTAGTAAGACAAATTGATATTAATGAATAAAATTTTAAGAGTTAAAATTTGTTAGATCACTAATAAGTCCACTAATATTAATTAGGTTATATATTAGCCGTGCATAATTTAGATGAATTAGATACTAGCGTAGCAGAAATCTTAAGGTCAAAATAGTAAGTGGGAGAGGGATATATCACAATATATCCTATAATCTTTGTTGTTATCCGAAAATATGATATTCAAAAGGCATCTCGAGACGGCTTTATTTTCGTCCCCCTATGGATGGTGTCCTTTTTGGGTCAATATCAGGTCTGGATTCCGAGAGGATAGGGACTCTAGATGTATCTACTGATTTGACCTACCCTACGATGACACTTCACTAGTTAAGTCCAAGGGTTCCGAAATAGCGGGTTACACTCACAAAGGAATGATTAAATGTTAATCAGTATATTCATTAAATTGTTAATCAATATTCCTTGATCAAATAAAATGGTAGTTGATTTATATATGAATAAAGAGTTATGTCCATATATATTAATCAATTGAGATTGTCTCAATCTATCATGCAAATATTTGACCTACCCTACGGTGGCACTTATTTGTGGGATGACAGATCTCTGTGGCATAGTAATTCTTTTAGGTTTCTAATTCATTATACATGGATTATTCATCATGTTTAATTTTATACCTAAATATTTAAAAATTTTACTATGCGATGAATGTATATTGAATGGGCATTTATTTATTTATTCCAGCTGACATCTGCAATAATCTCAATTCTCAAACAATATCAATTAACCAGTGGTAACTATGTAAAATGGAAAAGTGACATGAATGTTATATTAGTCTGTGAAGACCTTAAATTTATCCTGACAGAGGAATGTCCTCATAAGCCAGCTGTAAATGCTACTAAAGTAATACACGATGCCTATAACCCTTGGATGAAAGCCAATGAGAAAGGCCACAACTATTTGATAGAAGAGATGTCTGAGGTTCTTGCTATAAAGCATGAGCCTATGGCGAAAGAATCTTTAATAATTCAATCATTACAAGGCATATTTGGGTAGCCTTCGGAGCAGCAACATCATGAGGCTATCATCTCATTGTTAACCGCAAGGATGAAGGAAGGATCATCAGTTTGAGAGCATGTCTTAAGGATAATGTCTCATCACAATATGGCTGAAACCTATGGTGCTCATATTAATAAGCAAAGCCAATTGACAATGATCATAGAAACCCTTCCGAATAGTTTCTTGCACTTTAAAAGAAATTATTCTATGAAGAATTTATCTTTTACATTGACACAACTGCTAAATGAGCTCACCACTTATGAGTCAATGATGGATCGTCGTAGACCTAATGCAAAGGCAAATGTTGCCGAATCTTCTAAATCTGCAAAGAATAAGAAGAAAGACACTGGGAAGGCTAAGACAAAGCCGATGAAAAGAAAGAACAAGCAAGGCTCTAAAGGTGCCAATGCCAAAGGAAAATGTTTTCTGTAATGACTCGAAATTTCGTAGCTCAACTAAAGTAGTAATTTGGTGACTTAGATAAACATTTCTCTGAACATTAGCGAAAATTATTGGAGACGACTTAGAGACCGATGAACCATACTCGATAATGGGCTTAGTGGGCCTAGTACTAGTCTATTGGGATGAAACTAACTATATCTTAACTAACCCAATTAAGCTTATCCCAACAAGAGTTTTGATTTTACCCCTATTTCTCTAGAAAACACTAAAATCTTCAAGATTTATCCTATCATTTTAAGGAAACTATAAATAAATTGGAAACCACTCGTTTTACCCTCATTCGCTGAAAATTCCCATAGGAGCAAGGTGAAGATTTCTTTCATTTTCTTACAAATTTCCAAAAACATCTAAGGTCAATTTCACAAATCAAGTCTAGAAATGAGAAAATGAAGTTTATGTACTTTATTAGTTAGGAAGGAACTTGGTACAAGGTAAGGAAACTTGACCCAAATTTGAAATATTGAGTTTTTGATGATTTGGTGATTAATGGATGTTGTTGGCTTGAGGTTTATGTGGTTAATATGTTTATTGTATTAATGAAGTAATGTATTGAGAAACCCTCAATTTAGGAAACCCTAAACATTGAGCTAAGTTGAGGATTATGAGATTGGACGTTGTGATGATGTTAGAAGGTTATATTAATGATAATTTATATACTTGTAGTTGATATAGTTTGAGTGATGTTGTAAAAGTTTATGACTGAAGATGGAGAATTGATGTTTGGCCCTGAAATTAGGCATCGCGACACATAGCGTTGTGATGCAAAAAAAAATGATGCTCTCTGCCCAGTTCTGTTCGTGTGAGCATCACGACATCAATGGGCTAATGTCGCGACATGAAACAAAGAGGTGCTCTCTGCCTCGGTTCTGATAATTTGTAAGTCATGATTCTCAACACTTAGCATCGTGATGTGAAACAAAGAGGTGATATCAGCCTCATTTTTGATCGTGTGGGCGTCGCGATGCTCAACACTTAGCATCGTGATGTGGAACCAAAAGATCTTGTGAGCGTCGCGACGCCAATGGGCCAATATTGCCACGCATGACCAGTTTTTCAAGATCAGTTTAGCCAGTTCAATTTCATCCTAGGTTGTTAGAGCACACTCTAAGGGTTTTGTATCAATATATATTCACGTTTTATGTCATGTCACAAGCTTAATACGTAAATCATGTATTATATATACTTTCCTAACATGTGTGAATATTTTGAGTAATAAGGAATGAAACTAACGGTTGTTCTGACTTTAGATCAAAATAAAGTACTCAAAGATCACCACGCCGTATACCGCACCTAACTTGCCATTGTTAGACATTATGACCCATATCGTCACTGTTTTGTAAATGATATTGTATTATTGTACAAAATTAACTATGTGATTATGAAATTGCATTTTGCCGTTTTGTAATATTATTTACTTTGACTAATAAATGGCGAAAGTCCATATGATTAATACTGGATTGAGATGATATGAGACAGTATCAATCTATAAAAGTTTAATCATTAAATATCCCTAGTCGGAGTATTATCGAGATTGGACATCGATAATGCGGAATAGACTAGTATTGCACTTGTGCGCGTTGTGATGGCACAACGGCATAGTTCTCATATATTTAAGTATTGGATACTTATGCAAGTGCGATAGGAGGTTGTGTTTTACCGATGGTACAGAAAACAGCTTCGCTCTAGATAGACCCCGCAGAATCCCATTGGTAGTATGTCTGCGTGTCTATGGGAGGCCGCATCAGGGTAGGTGTATATGTTCTTAACCTGAGACTTGCATCGCTAGTACTTGCGACAATCGGTAAACTTTGGTTTTGGTGGTTCGGGGCTTTAACCGGTTCTGTGTACACCTCTTCTGGGTTTATCGAGAATCGTAGTGTACTGGATGTGATGTCAAGATGGAAGTATCACTTCAGACATTTGGAGATGATGATCACGCAGGATACAGAACTAGTACTCTATAAAAGGTTGCAACCGTCGGGACAATGTGACCAGGTCAGGATTGTCCGATTTAAAGAGACTAGTTGTTTGATGTCCGATATATGTTTCGTACGGGGCAGACACATTTCCAGCCCCAGGCCTAACATGTGATCGTCCGATACTGGATCGATGTACGCGATACTACGATATACTACGCTTGATAAAGATTAATATTCCAATAAGAATATTTCTGGAGAATTGGGTAGGCATGGCGCTTTGCTAGAAGCCAACCTTGTCTTGTAAATCGGTAAAAACGTAGTACGAGGTACGTACGTGTTCGGATTATCCGACGACCGTATTTACTGCCAACATATCCGGAGATCTCTTGGGTCGCTTCCTGAAGATTCACCTATGATGTTTGATTTAGACTTTATAATCTTTGATTAATTGCGGAGAAACTTTATCTTGGATAAAATGCCTAATTAGGAGAGAGAACGATTAATTGGGAATTAATCGATAAAATAATATATATTCGATATATTAAATGAAATTAGATTTCGACGCGGAATTAAAATCGGATTTTAATACGGGCAAACGAATTAATTTAGAATTAATTCGTTAGCGATGTGAATAGTAATTTCGCTAGGCATAATTATTTAATTTACATCGCGACGGAAATTCGTTAATTCGGAATTAGCGAAACCGAGCCCGAAAGTGTTTGCAGACACATTCGTATTTTGAAACGAGTGGGACCCGCAAATCACATCGCGAAGTCTCATCACTTGACACGACTAGTTGATGGATGTAACAAGTCACCTTTATTGAGTGACACATTGTCACTATTCACGATGTAAGTGGGTGAGGCCATTTAATGGCTTTTTGGAGGGAAAACTTTTCACCTTTTTGGAAGCGTATTTACCAAATATTTTGGTAATTATTATCACACTTCTCACGGTTTTTGGAAAACAAGAAAGAGAAAAGTAAAGCATACCAAAAGCCTTCTCTCCCTCTTCTTCTTGCTCACGCCGAGAGCTTCAACAGGGCAAGAAAAATTGTTTTTCATCTCTCCATTTTTGCTAGCACAATGAAGGATCAAAGGAGGTGATAGGGAAACAACCTTGGAGCTTGGAATACTAAAAGGCTTGAAGCTTATCTCCTTTTGTTCTTGGCCGAAAGTTTCCTCCTTGAAGACTCAAGGATTTTCTTCATCATTTTTCGTCACAAGCTTTGTAAGTATGATTCCGCCATGCTTCAAGCTTTGCTTGTATAAATCGTGTGTTTCATTGGCTTATACTTTCTTTGGGACTAATAATAGAAACCTACAATGGTATCATGGAGCCATGTTTAAGCATGAAATACATTAGGGTTAATTTGGGTAAAATTGATTGAAGCATGTTCTTGTGAAATTTGATGATTAAGTATGCTTATATGTATGTAATATGATGTTATACATGATCAATTTTGAGAAAAATGCATTGGATGATTTTTCCCCAAAATTGTTGCTTTGGCCGAATATGGAGGTTTGGGTAAAATTGATTGAAGCATGTTCTTGTGAAATTTGATGATTAAGTATGCTTATATGTATGTAATATGATGTTATACATGATCAATTTTGAGAAAAATGCATTGGATGATTTTTCCCCAAAATTGTTGCTTTGGCCGAATGTGGAAGTCCTTGCACTGGATTGGAATTTTTTATGTACAAGTTCATTAGATGACTTAAAACATATACGGGATGTAGATTAGTGATTCAATCGGATTGAAAAACAAATCGAACCAAAAAATCCCTCTTGGTCGAATGCAATATGACATGTTAAAGGACTTGATTTTTTGTTCAAATAAATGTTGGACATGTGTTTTGAAATGATGATTAGTAAATTAAATTGGTGTTTTGGAAATATTTGGTTTAATGAATTAATCATGGATTTACACTTTAATTAATTGAATTTTAAAATTTGGAATATTAAAATTTAATTAATGGGCTTAATTGTAATTGGGCTTGTATTATTATATTTGGGCATAATGGGCTTGGTTGGGCCAAGTAGATTTGGGCCAAAAGGATTGGATCCAATTTGGGCTTAAATCACTCCATTAAGTCCAAATATAGTAAAATGGGCTTTAATGTTTAATTGGGCCTTATGGGCTTGAAATTGATTTTATGGCATTTAAGGGTGATTCCTTATTTGGGCTTGGTAATTGGGTTTGACCCACATTGACCAAAGCCCAAGCCTTAATAAATCAATTGAAAGCCCATTGGACTTTAATTAAACAAACATTGGATGTTAATTGGGCTTGGAGACCCAATTAGATTAGATTTAGAATCTAAGTCTTTAAAAGCACATTAAAAGTGTAAACATTTAATTTGGAATTAAATAAATTGAATTAGTATTGAATACGACTTAAATTGGATTTAACGAGTAGTTCGATATAATTCATGAATTCGTACCTTATGTACTTATTCTCAAACGAGTTGGACTCGCGCAAAATCAAACCGTTGTTTGAACATTGGATGATCACTTAAACAAAGACTAATTATTGGATTTGATTGGTTGTAAAGCATGTCTTGATTGAATATATATGTATGTGATGAATGATAGTGTATATCGGATGGATATTAGAAGGGAAAGGGTAATTTTAGAAATTATTGTAAATTTAGAATTTATAAATTGGACCTGCGTGTCCAGCCTTATCTCTTTTATCTCTTTGTATTCTCTTCTCACCTAATTCCCCTCAATGTAAATGAGGTTTCTCTTGTTGTATTATGTAATTGGGGTAGAAGTAGAATAGTGCTAGCGGGGAGAGGAAATGGAGCGATTTGTTCTAGGAACAAGTTGTTTTATATATCCATCCGTATATCACTATTAATTTACTTTACGCGCTTTATGATGTTTTAGAAGCATGCTTAAGGGTGTATGATGATGAGACCTAACAAAGATAATAAATTGGTTGCCAATTACGCAAAAATCCCCTAATCTATATTAAGCGATTATCCTTCCGTTGAATGATTCTTGTTCAAGATCCAAAATGGCATTGGTTTGTTGGCCAAAGTCAAGACCTTTGTCAATTGAGGATGTACTTGAATCATGAGAGTTTTGTTCCACATCGGTGTCTTGTCCAAGTTGTGATTTGTTGGCCAAAGTCAAGATCACTTCTTGTCCAACGACATTGATTACGAAACTTTCCTTGTCAATGGGTCCCGCTTAACTGGAATCATTAGGTTTGTTGTGCCAAAGCCAAGGCCTAGATGATTCGGAGGATATGGTTAGGAAAATGTATTAGATACATTGGCATAAGTAATGTACATATGTTTTGGACTTGGATGTCCACCTAACCGGATCTAGGAATTGGATGGGATCCAATTGATCTTTGAGATCTACCTAGTTAAATAGCATACAATTTGTTGGCCAAAGTCAAGGTTGTGTGTTATTTAACGGGATCCTAGCCCACTAGGAAATAGGATTTCCCGAGTTCTCAACAGAGGGTTAGAGACTTGATGAAAATAGTGGGAGGCTAGTATTGAATTTGCAATTTCGTTCAGATACTTAGCCTTACGCGTCTTTCAAAATTATTTCGTCTATTTATTAAAATTAGTTGGACTAATACATTGTTATTTTTTCTTGTAACAGTTTGACTGTACCCATTTTATCGTTAACTAGATAGGGACTATCGTAGTTGAGATGGCAAGCAAAGGAAATGTCCGAGACATCATCATGGGTGACAATGTCTTTAAGGGCACAAACTTCGCTGATTGGGAAATGAACCTAAGGATAGTCCTTGGGGCTGAGAGGATGCTGTACACTATACAAATACCTCTCCCGCCTAAGCCCACTGACCCACTTGAGCTGGAGGATTTATGGAAAACTCACAGCGATGATTGTGACACAGCTCAGGCTATTATGTTAGCTTCGATGACTCAGCACTTTCGTCGCCAGAATAGGGACTTGGATTATAACATGATGGCTAGACTGCGAGATCTCCACGCACCAACAAGCGGATGGAGAGGTACGAGTTGGTGAAGAAACTCTCCGCGCCCGAATGACTGAAGGCGCATCAGTTGAGGCCCACGGGCTCAAATGATCGCCGATATTGATGAGTTGGCCAATATGGGAATAGTTGTAGGCATTGCATTTTTACACATTAGCCCAATGATGAGTCTCGTATGGAGGCAACTACTTCTTTAGTCATGAAAGTCTCGGGAGGAACGGACGTTGGAAGGGTAAAGTTGGAAAATGGAATTTTTGATGGATTTAATCTCGTTGTTTTCGCTTCGGTTGCTTGTTATACCTCCGTTTCTAAGCTCACCTTAGGCCCAAAACTCCCATAGACCACATACCTAACCCAAACCATGCCCAAATACCCAAGTCAACCCAAGTCAAACCAAGTCAAACCAAGTCAAACCAAACCTATGCCCATTGGCCATGATTCACGCCCATTGCTCTTTATTTAGGTAATTACACATTAATCACATGTTTAAATCTGGTTAAATCCTTACCTAAATAAAAGAAATCAAATAAAGTCATTACCAAATCAAATCCAATCCCAAATCCTAATTAGGAGATCTATTCCTATTAGAAACCAATTAGGAGATTCTCTCCTATTCAAATTAGGAAAGTCCTCTCCCTTTGCCTATAAAAAGAGGCCTTCACCCCCATTCACACCCTAGCACACATATTTCCCCAAGCACGTCCCAAACACTTTCTCAAGCCTCCTTGCACGTCCAAAAACCCCCTTGAAGCCTCCATTGCCGAATCATTAAACCTAAGCACCCTCCATTGCCGCATCATTCTTCCTTCACCAAAACCCTTCACGCCTAAACCCCTTTTCACAGCCCTCCATTGCCAAGTTCCAGCCACCATTCACAGCCCTAAAACACCTTAAAATAAGCCTCAAATACAGCCCCAAATTCGCACAAAAGACCCCCCATTCACAGCTCCAATTCAGCGCCCAAAACAGTCCCGAAACACCCCTCACTGCACCTTGACTGCACAGTTTCGTCCCCTGTTCTGGTCAGTTTTTGTTGCGTCTTCAACCCATAAAACAGTCCTAAAATCACCTAAACACCATCCCAAAAACCTCCATAAAGTTTCCCAAAAAATCCCCACAAACGCACCTCCCTAAGCCTTCAAAATCACCCAAAATAGTCCGCTAAACCATCAAGACGGTGACCTGAAACGTAGCAGCGAAGCAGCAGCGAAACGGACTTGAAACAGCAGCCCGAGCAGCAAAACAGCGAGGAAAGACGTGGAGTTGGTGAACTAAAAGAGTACCGGATCATTCACCCTTCCAACGGACGTGTAACGCCCTTTCTTAGACGACAAAAGAGGTTAGACCTGAGGGCACCTTTCTACTTATCTTCTTTATTGTTGTTTTATTTATTTTGATATATAATGGCATGAGAGTAGTTTGAAGCATGATGTGATTGTTGGGTGAGCGGGATATGTGTTCCCTTTTGTGGTATATCGGATGGAAACCCGGATGTAAATTCCATAGCCGATTCCGAATGGACGGTAGTATGGTCTGCACTCGGGATACAATGCCACGTACCACTTAAGATACACGTATCTCGTCTCATCCAAATTTGTATTTGAGCATGTTATAGTCTTTAGGTTATATGTTTATTATTTAAAGCATGGTTTAATTTAGTTTGTTATTTATTTGTTAAAGCATGTTTAGGTTGTCCATTATGCATGTTCTTAGTTTATGATGCGTTTGGGTAATGATTTATACATGTGATTCAATGGTTCAATATGCTTGTTGTGTTACATTGCGTGAAAATTATTTGGATGAAAGCATGTTAGATCTAAGTACCCTTGAGCATGATATTGAGTAGACTTGGTTAGTTCATTGCACAAATTATATCATCACAAGTGACATAAGTAAGGGACCATTCCGAACCAACGGTTTGAGGTCTTCCCTTGCGAGGGGTGAGTGCGGCCTTAAATATTTGTCCCGGTTCACACCGGGTGGCGACTCCATGTTATTTCGTACTTCCCAACTAGGCCGCGAGCCTAGAACAGCGTCGCCCAGGTTCTGTTGTCTACAGTCTGGCGACTCCACTGGGGATATTAGAGAATTGGCCTCGAAATCATGTCTTGTGATGTGTATAATTTGTGCATTAGTTGACCATTTCTATAGTGGGTTGAGGGGGTTAATTAAAGGCTTTGTTGAAGCTAGGTGATGGTTGGGTGTCTTCCTTCACTCACTACCCTTCGGGGAAAAGCTGTGAAGGCACCTAGATAAATCATTACTTGTAGCTCGTTGTGACATACTAGTTTGGAGGACTCGTTGTTTATTCCTGACACCAAGCGATAAGAGCCTAAGGGGCTTGGGTACTTAAGAGAGCCTCGCTCCACCTTCCCTCTGGGGAATCTACAACGGGAAATCCATTCGACAGTTAGTCACACACCGTAACTCGTTGGCACGTACCGTAAGGTATAAAAAAGGGTGCACTCACTTGGTCGCTTGAACCCTTGAGTGGGGAGTCCTAGTTGTGGGTAATCCTTCGTCAAACGAGAGCCTTTGTCCGCGCCCCGTGAACCCACTTGTGAAACTTAGCCTTGAAAGAACCGGTAGTTATTTATTTTATGTTTGTGTGTTGGACCACCGTCATTTGGATCCAGTTGGACCTTTGTCAAAAGATGTGAACTTGTTGGGCCATTTAAACTGGGGCAAGTTTGTGTCCTTTGACAGTGGGCCAAAAGCTTCTAAAATGCCGGTGGGCCGCTTTGTGAATGGGCCTTTTATCATTTGAAGTCATTTAGCCATATCATTGTAAAGTGTAAACATGTTGGGCCTTTTCAACTGGGACAAGTTTGCACCGCGCAATGGTGCGATTGAATGCTTTAAAATGATAATGGGCCAACTTATATATTCCATGCATCGCATACATCTCATGCATCTCATGCATACATGCATCATGTTGACCCTTGTGTCTTAAAAGCCATCATGGATACCCGTTGGGTTAGAAAAAAAAAAAAAGAGAAGTCAGAGCATTCCTTGGGAAAATCCAGTATATCAGTCGGTTCATTGCCAAGCTGACGTCAGTATGTGAGCCCATATTCAAGTTATTGAGGAAAGATCAGCCGGTAAAGTGGAACGAACAGTGTCAGGAAGCATTTGACAGAATAAGGGAATATTTGGTGAAACCTCCCGTCCTGAGACCTCCGAAACAGGGCAGACCTTTGGTTCTTTATTTGGCTATTGAACCCGAAGCGCTGGGGGCGATGATGGTACAAGCCGATGAGACAGGAGTAGAGCACGCCATCTACTACCTCAGTAAGAAGCTGCTTCCGTACGAAGCCCGCTATCAGGAAGTAGAGAAGATTTGTCTAGCAGTAGTATGGGTGTCCAGGAAATTACGCCACTATTTCCAGTCTTACAAGATCCAAGTAGTCGCAAAGGAGAATCCTTTGAAGTATCTACATTCGGTGCCTTCACTAGTTGGAAAGCTGGGCAGATGGTTAGTACTGTTGACTGAATTTGACATCGAGTACCTCACTTCAAAGGTAATCAAAGGGCGAGCCGTGGCAGAATTCCTAGCCTTGCAACCTGTTGAAGGGGATCAGTACAAGTTTGAATTCCCCAACGAAGAAATCCAAGCTATAGCAGTCCAAGGATGAAAGGTATTTTGACGGAGCAGTGAACTGCAAAGGAGCCGGAATCGGTATTGTAATAGTAACCCCTGGGGGAGAGACTTTGTCTATGGCCAAGAGGTTGACGTTCAGGGTAACTAACAATATGGCTGAGTATGAAGCATGTGCATTCGGCTTGACTGCATTAATAGCCTTGAGAGCTACGAACGTGGATGTTTACGGAGATTCAATGTTGGTGATCCGACAGATGCAAGGAGAATGGGAGTTAAAGGAAGAACGGTTGAAGCCATACTTATTCCACACAGAAACCTAGCACATGCTATCCCTAACTGCAAATTTCAGCACTTGCCTCGGGAAGAAAATCAGATGGCAGATGCATTGGCAACGCTAGCCGCAACCTGGGAGAATCTAGAGAAATTGGTGATGAGACCAATTGTGTTGACAACGGCCAGCAAACTGGTTTATGAGATAGATAGGATCTTGGGAGTAGAGGTCGATGATGGAAGACCGTGGTATTATGACATCCAGAGGTATCTGGAACATGGGGAATACCCAGAGGAAGCGAGCAGAAAAGACAGAATCGCCATTCAGAAATTGGCTGCTCAATATGTGAGTCTGAAGGGAGAACTCTACAAAAGGCAAGCGAACGGTGTTCAGCTGAAATGCTTGAGAAAGAAGAAGCTCAGAAGATAATGGATGAGTGCATGCTGGCGTGTGGACCGCATATGAACGGATTGAACTTGTCCCGCAAGATTGTGAGACAAGGCTTTTACTGGTCAACCATGGAAGCCGACTGCGCGAAGCTGGTAAGGCACTGTCATGATTGTCAAGCGCACGGGAATTGAATCATTTGCCGCATACAGAATTGCACGGGTTGTCAGAACCTTGGCCCTTCTCAGCATGGGGAATTGATATGATCGGAGAGATTCGGCCAAATGCGTCAAACGGACATCGCTTTATAGTGGTAGCAGTGGACTACTTCTCGAAATGGGTAGAAGCCGAGTCATTCCGTAATGTCACGGCAAAACAAATGGCTAAGTTCATAGCCCGAAATCTCATATGCCGGTACGGTATGCCGCATCACGTGGTTACGGACAATGGAGTCCAGTTTCAGGGAGAGACCAAGGCGATGTTACAGAGGTATGGGATAGGTCATCATAAGTCTTCACCATACAGACCGCAGGCTAATGGAGCAGTTGAGGCAGCCAACAAGACAATAAAGACGATTCTGGCGAAGATGACGAGAGAATTACAAAGACTGGGCTGATAAGCTGTCGTATGCCTTGTGGGGATACAGAACTTCTGTAAGGACAGTAACTGGAGCTACGCCTTACTCTTTAGTCTACGGAATGGAAGCGGTACTGCCGGTGGAAGTTGAGATACAGTCCATGTGGGTGTTAGCAGAAGCAGAATGCCTGAACGAGAATGGACCTCGCAGAGGTTTGAGCAGTTAGCATTGATGGATGAGAAGAGGATGAGGTCCTTGCATCACATGCAGATATATCAGAAGAGGTTGGCCCGAGCATTTAATAAGAAGGTGCGTCCTACCAAGATCAAGAAAGGTGATTTGGTACTTAAGCAGTCGAAGCTGTCGACGACAGACCCAAGAGGGAAGTTCAGACCAAATTGGGAAGGACCATACATTGTTCAGAAGGTAATGGGAAATGGAGCAGTGAGACTGTCGGACTTGGAAGGGAATGAGTTCACCGAGCCGATCAATGTTGACAGATTGAAGTTGTATTTTGCCTGAGGGACAGAAGACTGAATAGTCATCCGCAGAAGACCTAACCCAACGGGATAAAGAGAACTCATGCATGCATGCACACATATAACCCATTATTGCATTCCTTTTTTTTTGCGTGTTTTGTGTTTTTTGTTTTATATTCACAGGTATCGAAGAATAAAAGAGAAAACGACAAAGACAAGCTAATCAGAAACAGCGAAAGCACTGTATTGAATTTGGGAAGAAATCCTAAGGCTGAGGTCCACATCGGTGTTAAGATTCAGATGGTAATCTGAGGGTTAAGGCCCATTTTGAGTTTGAAGTTCGGATATGGATCCTGGGGGCGAAGCCTACATGGTCAGCAGTAAAGAGGAAGAATTCCTTTGATTGAGTGAGTGAGTGAGTAAAAAAAAAAAAAAAAAAAAAAAAAGTGAGAGAGAAGTCTTTGATGGTTAAAAATATGTCCGGTGATGACATTATGTGCTGTAGGGAGAAGCCTTAGAAGCGAGAAGCGCGAGACGCGCTCTTTTCCGGTATTCTGAATGGATTGATCTCGGCTGGACTCATGAAGCACTTGATAAAGGTATCTCAACAGTAGAAGCCTGAGCGGTTGATGAGATGACTAGTTGAAGAGATGGTGGATCGGTGAATGACCGTTTGCCTGGATGTCCACACTGATTTGCCTATGCTACGATACATGATATGGTTGGAAAATAAAGAAAGAAAAGTCTCTGCAATGAAAAGAAAAGAATAGACCGCCTATAACCGATAAGCGTGAAGCTACCCATGGGCGAGTATTAGGACCACCATGAGGAGAAATGCTACCTTAAAGGGTAGGTGAGTCAGAAAAAGAAAAATAAAAAGAGAAAAGAAAAAAAATGACGGAAAACAATGAAAAGAAAGAGACGATGCAATAAAAGAAGACCATATCATGTTAAGTATGCTACAGTAATCACAGAATGTGACCCAGAGATCCAGGTTGGTTAGACCCACTGATCCGATTCTCCGAAGCGAAATCATCGAGTTGGCTAACTTAAGGAATAAGCTGCGAAGGAGCCTTAGCACACACACACACTAGGAGTCTGGTTCAGATCACCCATTCAGGGGATTGGGTTTGAGTATGTCGAATACTTCGAAGATTTTTCGGCTTTGACGCGAAGCATCTGTTGAGGACAAAAATATGTTTAGCTATCGAGATTATCTCAAAGAGAGGCACTACAGTGTGCAAAATAGAGAATCAGCATCAGTAGTAGACCTGCCGGGTATGGCATTCAGTGGGCGAGGCCCACATTGGTTCAAATCAGTTTCAGCCAGGTACGGCACTCCGGGCATGGAGGTATCAGATCAGCCAGGTACGGCACTCCGGGTATGGAGATATCAGATCAGCCAGGTACGGCACTCCGGGTATGGAGATATCAGATCAGCCAGACGGCACTCCGGGTATGGAGGTATCAGATCAGCCAGGTACGGCACTCCGGGTATGGAGATATCAGATCAGCCAGGTACGGCGCTCCGGGTATGGAGATATCAGTTCAGCCAGGTACGGCACTCGGGTATGGAATATATCAGATCAGTTCAGCCAGGTACGGCACTCCGGGCATGAATATATCACCGCGACACCCTAGGCACGGGGTTAGCACTCAAACATTTGTGGCTCTCTAGGTACGGAGACGTCACTGCGACACCCTAGGTACGGGGTTAGCACTCAGACATTTGTGGCTCTCTAGGTACGGAGACGTCACTGCGACACCCTAGGTACGGGGTTAGCACTCAGACATTTGTGGCACTCTAGGTACGGAGGCGTCACTGCGACACCCTAGGTATGGGGTTAGCACTCAGACATTTGTGGCACTCTAGGTACGGAGGCGTCACTGCGACACCCTAGGTACGGGGTTAACATTCAGACATTTGTGGCTCTCTAGGTACGGAGACGTCACTGCGACACCCTAGGTACGGGGTTAGCACTCAGACATTTGTGGCTCTCTAGGTACGGAGGGTCACTCGCTGCGACACCCTAGGTACGGGGTTAGCACTCAGACATTTTTGGCTCTCTAGGTACGGAGACGTCACCGTGACACCCTAGGTACGGGGTTAGCACTCAGACATTTGTGGCACTCTAGGTACGGAGGCGTCACTGCGACACCCTAGGTACGGGGTTAGCACTCAGACATTTGTGGCTCTCTAGGTACGGAGACGTCACTGCGACACCCTAGGTACGGGGTTAGCATTCAGACCACAGCGACGCCCTAGGTACGGGGTTAGCACGCCAGGTACGGCATGTGGACTATTCAGACATTTGTGGCTCTCTAGGTACGGAGACGTCACCGCGACACCCTAGGTACGGGGTTAGCATTCAGACCACAGCGACGCCCTAGGTACGGGGTTAGCACGCCAGGTACGGCATGTGGACTATTCAGACATTGTGGCACTCTAGGTACGGAGGCGTCACTGCGACACCCTAGGTATGGGGTTAGCACTCAGACAACCAACATCATCACTGCGGCACTCTAGGTATGGAGACGCAACCACGACGCCCTAGGTACGGGGTTTAGCATTATCAACTCAGCACAGCAGGCAGACCAGGTGACAGCTGGCGAGCCAGGTAAGTAAAAATGCATTGCACGTACTTTGATAGGATTGTCATTGTCACACACTGCACAAGTCCCATCAAAGTGGGGGCGACTGTAGGCATTGCATTTTTACACATTAGCCCAATGATGAGTCTCGTATGGAGGCAACTACTTCTTTAGTCATGAAAGTCTCGCGGGAAACGGACGTTGGAAGGGTAAAGTTGGAAAATGGAATTTTTGATGGATTTAATCTCGTTGTTTTCGCTTCGGTTGCTTGTTATACCTCCGTTTCTAAGCTCACCTT
Source organism: Zanthoxylum bungeanum (assembly GCA_019454045.1). Classification (NCBI taxonomy): domain Eukaryota; kingdom Viridiplantae; phylum Streptophyta; class Magnoliopsida; order Sapindales; family Rutaceae; genus Zanthoxylum; species Zanthoxylum bungeanum. Next base: position 1,763 of record SKCR01004856.1, on the reverse strand, counting down.
AGGCCCAAAACTCCCATAGACCACATACCTAACCCAAACCATGCCCAAATACCCAAGTCAACCAAGTCAAACCAAGTCAAACCAAGTCAAACCAAACCTATGCCCATTGGCCATGATTCACGCCCATTGCTCTTTATTTAGGTAATTGCACATTAATCACATGTTTAAATCTGGTAAATCCTTACCTAAATAAAAGAAATCAAATAAAGTCATTACCAAATCAAATCCAATCCCAAATCCTAATTAGGAGATCTATTCCTTATTAGAAACCAATTAGGAGATTCTCTCCTATTCAAATTAGGAAAGTCCTCTCCCTTTGCCTATAAAAAGAGGCCTTCACCCCCATTCACAACCCTAGCACACATATTTCCCCAAGCACGTCCCAAACACTTTCTCAAGCCTCCTTGCACGTCCAAAAACCCCTTGAAGCCTCCATTGCCGAATCATTAAACCTAAGCACCCTCCATTGCCGCATTTCTTCCTTCACCAAAACCCTTCACGCCTAAACCCCTTTTCACAGCCCTCCATTGCAAGTTCCAGCCACCATTCACAGCCCTAAAACACCTTAAAATAAGCCTCAAATACAGCCCCAAAGTCGCACAAAAGACCCCCCATTCACAGCTCCAATTCAGCGCCCAAAACAGTCCCGAAACACCCCTCACTGCACCTTGAACTGCACAGTTTCGTCCCCTGTTCTGGTCAGTTTTTGTTGCGTCTTCAACCCATAAAACAGTCCTAAAATCACCTAAACACCATCCCAAAAACCTCCATAAAGTTTCCCTAAAAAATCCCCACAAACGCACCTCCCTAAGCCTTCAAAATCACCCAAAACAGTCCGCTAAACCATCAAGACGGTGACCTGAAACGTAGCAGCGAAGCAGCAGCGAAACGGACTTGAAACAGCAGCCCGAGCAGCAAAACAGCGAGGAAAGACGTGGAGTTGGTGAACTAAAAGAGTAGCGGATCATTCACCCTTCCAACGGACGTGTAACTGTTGGAAAAAATAACCAAGCCCCAAGATCAACAAGAACAAGCAAAATATATAAATACATGAATGAATTAATTGAAGTATGGCGGAATCATACTCACAATACTTGAAAATGGATGCTAAGATGATGCGAAATTCCTCCCTTGTGCAGTGAAGCTCTCGGCAAGAAGAAAAGAGGGACTCCAAGTCGAGTTTGATCCTTCAAGCTCAAGGATAGTTTCCCATATCACCTATGTATGATCCCTTGAAGGTGCTAGCCTTTGTTGTGATTTTGAATGCACAACTTCTTCAAATCTTGCCACAAAAATTGAAGAAATGGAGAGCCCAAAACTGCATGTAGTTTCGGCAATGTGAGAGAGAAAAGTTGAATGATTTTTGTTACAAAAAATCAATTTATATTTATGCCATAAAATTTATTAAATTAATAATAAACTTATGACACAAATCATGCAATGGCTTAGAGTGTCAAACACTCAATTTCCATGCAAAACCATTGAGTGCATTGTACACTATCTCCATGCAATGCATTAGAATTAAATAATGCATAATATGACATGTGTCATGTGGGCCCCACACGTTTCCAATGAAAGTGGCCCACGTGCACTCACGCGTTCGGGTTCGATATTTCCGAAATACCGAACTTACGTCGCGACGTTAATTAAATCGAATAAATAATTGGGCCTAGCGAAATTATTATTTACGTCGCTAACGAATTAATTCTAAATTAACTCGTTTGCCCGAATTAAAATCTAATTTTAATTTCGCGTCGAAATCG
>SKCR01004855.1:0-74505 GCA_019454045.1 Zanthoxylum bungeanum | reverse complement strand
ATGACTCATCTACTTGACTACATTTTTTTACTCATCTACTTGACTACATATTTTGACTCATATACTTGACTACATTTTTTGAGGTACTTAGTTTACCTTGTCGATATTCTCTAACATTATGCTTTTGACTTCTGAGACTTGAGCCTTCACTTTTATTAGCTTTTCAATCTCTTCGGCATGTTCAATGATATACTTCATGTGCTCTTTCATAATTGGCCTGTAAATTAGTACTTGTACATTAACCTTTAGCTGCAAATTTTATGCTTAAATTTAAGGAGAAATTAACATAAATATAAGACAGTTTTCTACCATGAACATACCCAAACTCCTTGTTGAGACTTTTGGCAATGGCAGTATCTGCTTTACCACCCCCATATCTTTTCATAAAGTCTGCTCTCAACCGTTCCAAAAATGCAATAGAGATTTGCTTGCTGACAGATTCTTTGGCAACAACACAATAGGCTGCCAATTGCAAAAAGTAAAGTCAAGAGGTTTAGAGCAAGGACTTCCTCACTTCAAATGACAGAAAGTGAATTAGTTTCGACACCAGCAAAACAATACAAGGGGCTTATGGCTACAGTATCTGTCGAACTCACATATATATCCACAGGCAATAATGATTGTATATCTAAAATATTAGTAACCCCACCCTATAACAGTTACATTTAATTCACTTCATTGAGATTATCATTTAATCTAATTGGCAATCCACTACACAACACCACATAACAGGTGGGTTTCGAGAGCTTAGGCAGTTAGCTCCAGTAATGGCCCCATGCCCCCATCCCAGCAAAACATACCAAAACGGGCGATACCCTCTGTAGATGAACTGTAAAGTTGTCCCGATGACCTGTAAACGTCAAAACTCCATATGACATTCCATGATACCAAATGAGGTGATATAAAATCATCACAAAATGTGATCAAGGCTTTCAGACTCTTCAAACATCAGTCGAAGGACAAATGAAAAATTAGTGATAACAATCTAAACCCACCTTGACGAACTTAAGAAAGAAAATATACAGACAACATCTGAAATAAACTATATAGACTTTTCTACCACTAAATGCAAGTGAACTACCAACATCTGGCCACAAAATAAGGAATATTTCCTCGTTCACAAATTCCCAAAGGCCCATAGCCAAGCATATGGACACTATTTGACCTCATTGAAACATCCACAGAGAAATAATGAAAAGGCATATCACATCATCCTCATTAAGCTTAAGTTTTACTTCTTGGTTGGAAATTTAACGTTGCAACACCAAATTATATTATATAGAAACTTATCTATACAAACTCCCCATACAAACTGACGTGACATGATATAAATGGAAAAATAACAACATAGAAATCAATGCAACAAATGATAATAGAAATTATAGAATGCATTTTTACTCTTCCAATCATATCATGTCACGTCAGTTTATATAAATAAGTTGATATAGACAGTTTACACACAGTAAATCATTCTCTTGATCCAACTCTTTTACAAATAATTGCTAAAGACAAAATCGTCAATATCAAAGCCTTGATTATGCAGCCAAATTTAGCCTTTTAACAACTCTTGTACCGCACCTGAGAATATCTAATGTGTGGTAAAATTCAACTATAAATTATACATTTACTCTTGGTTTCAACTAGAGAAATGCTACATATACAAATGTTTGTATGAACCGATGTGGCTATGTTACATTATTGCCACATATTATGTTAAGGAATATTATTATGGAAATAATATTAAAGAAATAATATCCCCTATATTATGAAATCAATCTCTAAAATAAAATTCCTAGTACTTTTAAGATTTGTGATTTTATTATATTTCTCTATTAGATGAAGATTTCCTACATTCATTATTATTATTATTCATAATTATAGGATTCCTTTTCTATTTTGGTTTTTTATGTAGCCTATATAAAAGCTTCTACCATTGAAATTTATATAGAGTGAATTCAAGACTTTCTTTCATTATTTAACATGGTATCAGACACCAGGTTCTGACTCTCTTTGTTCTCATCGGCGCGTGGGAATCAAGGCCACTATCGGCAAGTGAACCTCACGTGCCACCCCTTCATGAGTGCTTCACCCGCCATGCGCCACTCCTTCACAAGTGTGCTCTGCGCCGGCTCTCTTTCAGATTTTTACGCTCCTTTCAGGATTTCGCTCCCTTTCAGGTTTCATCTCTCTCTCAGGCTTTAGCAACCTGTTGAGATTTCAATCCCTCTCCAGTTTCGGATCTCTGACAGGCTTCAGCTCTCTGTCAAGATTTCGCTCCCTCTCGGGCTTCGGCTCTCTGTCGGGCTTCGGCTCACTGTCGGGATTTTGCTCCCTCTCGGGCTTCGGCTCTCTCAGGTTTTGGCACCCTCTTGGCCTTCGGTTTCTCCTTCGGGCTTTGTAGGTTAAAGCTCCTATTGGGCTTCAGCTCTCCTTCGGGCTTTGTAGGTTAAAGCTCTCTATTGGGCTTTGGCTCCCCCTTCGGGCTTCGCAGGTTAAAGCTCCCTCTTGGGCTTCAACTCCCCCTTCGGGCTTCGTAGGTTAAAGCTCCCCTTTGGGCTTCGTCTCCCCCTTCGGGCTTCGTAGGTTAAAGCTCTCTCTTGGCTTCGGCTCCTCCATCGGGCTTCGTAGGTTAAAGCTCCCCCTTCGGGCTTCGTAGGTTAAAGCTTCCCCTTGGGCTTCGGCTCCCCATTCGAGCTTCGTAGGATAAAGCTCCCTCTTGGGCTTCGGCTTCCCCCTTCGGGCTTCATAGGTTAAAGCTCATCAATTATCTCAAAGTTTCCAGCCTCCAAGTTTCAAGAGTTCCAGTTTCAGGACTCCGCTCTCCGATTTCAAGATGCAACCTCAAGCTTGTTCCTTCGTCACCAGCTTGAGTTTGAGGGAGGGTGTTAAGGAATATTATTATGGAAATAATATTAAGGAAATAATATCCCTATATTATGGAATCAATCTCCAAAATAGAATTCCTAGTACTTTTAGGATTCATGATTTTATTATATTTCCCTATTAGACGAAGATTTCCTATATTCATTATTATTATTCATAATTATAGGATTCATTTTCTATTTTGGTTTTCGATGTAGCCTATATAAAGGCCTTTACCATTGTAAATTCATATAGAGTGGATTCGAGACTTTCTTTCATTATCTAACATATTACATTAGTTTGTACATGAGGTGTATACCTAGTATTATTGTGTCAATTACACAACTGTCAAAGGTGGTCTTAGGAACAGCCGACACAGGCTGCTAACTCTAGCCTCAAAATCAAGGCCTTTATGATTTTTACATTTTTATCTTTTATCGGGCGGAGCCCATTTTAAGAAATCGCCTAGGACTCCATAATTGTCAAATGCGTGCCTCTAGGCGCACTTAGACTCAACTCCTATCCGAATTGACCCACCCAACCTGAAATCAAGTTGTATAACATTTCTTTAATAAACTAAGATGGGCTTTGGGTGGACTTTAAATTTTGACAAATACATTCATTTGTATTATCAGTATTTGTATTATTGTAATTGATTTTATATATTCTCAATGATTTATAACTGGATACTTATAAATTTCTCTTTGTAAGGCGTGCGCCTTGCGCCTTGAGACGCGCAACTAGGCCCTACTAACCTTTGTGCCTTACTGCGTCTTGGCAGCCCCGGACAGCCGATACATAACATAAACAGAGCATTTAAATTTTAATCTGTTAAAAAATATTCTTTATTGAAGTAAATAAAGAATATTAGTAGCGATTTTCATATTAGATCCAGCTACTTTGAGCTACAATTTAACTTTAATTAACTTCCTTAAAATTGGGGAAAAAAAGAAATTAAATAATTAATGGTATTAAAATTACCGTAGCCATCTTGAACGAGGAAGTTAAAAGTGTGGTGGTCGCAATTGTAAGTGAACTTGTTGTTAGAAGAAGGCAATCTTTGCAAACACTGAGCTGCTATCGCCGGGAAGTTGCCTGTGAACTCAGTGTACTCCGCCAATATCATCGTGCCACGTGCCACGAAGCTGTAAATGAACGATTCTTGATTCATTTGAGTTCTACTGAGTCACGGCTCGGCCTCAACTCGGATTAGAGAGAGAGGGGAAACACGATCAAACAAAAAAGAGATTGGTCTGGTTTCACGTCAAGTGTTTTATAGGCTTTGTTTGGTTCGATTTTTTTTAACTTTGGTCGGAAGAAAGAATATTTTTGTATTTTAGTTTGGGGCTTTTATTAAAGGGGAATAATATTTTTTTTTTAATACTATTTTTTACTCAAAAATTTTGAAAATGCTCTAAATTCACTTGTTATTTCAAAAATGTTCTCTTTTCCATCATTTCGTTGACAGTGTTATTTCACTGAGCAGAATTAAATTCAATAGAAAAATCATTGAAAATATAATATTTTCCCCCATCAATTGACTTTGAATTATTATCTTTCCATTGTGTGGTCGAGACTACCGTCTTATTGTTGGGGCAGATGTGGAACCTATAAGGTCGGATCGGTGCCTCATGCAACGGAAGTACGTCTATCCTGTGGATATTTAACATGTGTGTATTTTAAAATATTTTATGTAAAACTATATTTCATTTCGAGTCCGTGGGACAAAACGGGGACCAAAACGGAGTCCGGAAACTCCGGAACGGAGAAAATAAAGTTTCGGAAACTCTGCGCGTTGCGACACGGGAGCTTGGGCATCAAGACGTTACGAAGTGCGAGAGCTGAACGTCTCAGTGTCACGACGCAGAAGGGTGTGCGTCGCGATTCTCATAGGTCTGATGCTCGGTGTCGCAACGTGGAGGAGTCAGTGTCGTGACGCTGCCCTAGGCAGTGAGTATTTTTCTACTTCAAACCAATATTAAACACTTTCAATTCTTCTAATACTTCAAATACACCTAAAATCCAATTTTAGCATCATAACCACCATCAACACATGTTATACAACTAGCATACATGTATTCTAAATCCTTATATGTATTTGTTTGAATCAAAACACAAACCAATTTAGAATCCCACTATGAAATGTCTCATGAACAATTTCAGTTCACCCAAAGGTGGTCAAGTGATTTTAGAATGGTAGCCATAACTCTAAGCTTTAATCTAGAGTTCCAAACTCTTATTAAATGTTCTATGTCTAACATGAACATCTTTGACATAATTGATAAGTATATTGTGTTTATACTTCCAGAGCATCCTAACATAATTTATTAGTCTTATTTCAAATTTAAGCTATGTAATTATGTATCCAATACATAATTCATCATTATATGTCTCACAATGAAAACTCACTAATAAATAACATGACTTAGGAGAATATCAAACATTACCTAGTAAACTTGATACAAAGATCCAATCTTCTTCTCCTTGTTGAAATTGTTGGAGAACTTCCAAGGTTTAGCAAGCTTCACTCCAAAATCCAATCTTGATTCCAATGCAAGCAAGCTTCACTCCAAGATTCAATCTTGATTTCTCCAAAATGAAATGTTGTAGAGAACTTTCAAAGCTTCTCTAAACATTTCTCAAACTTAGGCTAATTTCTCTAAGAATTACTTGTATTTTGCTTTCACAAGCTTAGCATTCTCAAGCTCATTTTGCTTATGCTTAGCTTAATTAGAACTTTCCTTAAGCTTGCTATTTATAGCAAAACTTAGGTAATTTTTAATTAATAAAAATTCTAATCAACTTTTAGGTGGGCTTAATCCAATTTGTCCAAATATGAATAATTATGTGTGACTAATCACATTTATCTACCAATTTGAATTAATCCAATTAAATCAAGACAAAATTAACAAATGGATTAGTTCAATGTTTGTCACTTTGATTTAATCCAATTAAATCAAGCCAAATACACTTGCAATTACCAAAATATCCTTAAATGGTAGAGATATTTATGAATTTACAATTAAGCTCTTGTGTAATTATTGAATTAATCCAATTAGGTCAAAGTTTGTTATCCAATAACACTTGATTATCTTAGTCACACCTGATAATCAGTGTTATTGGATAACATTTATTATCTTAGTTGGTAATGATAATATCGAATATTATCTTTTATCAAAATTAATCGGCTACCCAAGTGCTCAACAAGTACACTTCATATCAGGAATTTAGGACTCTCTAAGTTCAGACACGTTCGTTATATAAGCCTAGCTAATATGTACGCAATTCGGCAACCTCCGAATTCACGAAGAACACGAAAGATCTTTCTGAACTATACAAGTCGAGGTCATCATATATGTTTATCAATCCCTCTGTTGTAGGCTATCCGAGTTGTGTTTAGGAAACATAGAATACTCCGTCAAGTTTTTGAGGAACACATCTCATGTCGACATGTTCAAGATTCTTTACAACTGATGTGATCCACCATAACTGATCGGCTTTGGCTAAAGTTTTTAAGAATCGTGACTTACTCACATGGATACCTAAACCTCTTAGGGTACACATACGGACCGACAGATCCTATATTGATTCACACTTGATTAACGAGTGCATCGGTTCACACCCAACGAACATCTAGAGGCCAGACCATGAAAGATTTCTGACAAACATGACATCAAAGTGTGGAGGATCTCACACAAAATCAATGTTATCATATAGTCAAAGGATTATATATGCTACTCGACTTGAGGAGATTCCTATTGATGGTGGTGTGTACTTCCAACTTTTAGGAATCACCTATGAGTCATTCAGTATTCGATCTAACCAATACCCACACCTCTATACGAGCTTCCAAAGCTCATGGTACATCGGGTTAAACACTTAAACCATTGGAACTCTAATTCCAATATAAGACATGTGCTAGTCTTCTAGGTTATAGGAATTCGACCGTATTCCAAAACCAACGACTATGAATATATACTTTAAAAATAGTATACAATAGTAATATTTAGCATATTTATACATCAATCTAATATGAATAATGATAATACCATTAATAAGGTATGAAATGAAAATGTAGTTATTTTATTAATAAATAATAAAATGTACAATATATTATTCGAATTGGCGCTCAAAGCACCAACTCCAACACTTATATCCATTTAACGTCACTTTATTTAACGGCTGGGTGAAAATGGTCCTCTGGGGGACTAGAAGTAGGGTCTAAAAAGTTTTTCATTAAAATTACGATATAGAGAGATAAGAGTGTGTTTGACACACTATATTACATTAGGTTGTATTATATTATTCAAAGTATGTATGTATCTGATTACGCCCAAAAAGTACTTGCGGTTATCGCAATATAGTTGGGGTGTCGATTCCTCAGAGAGATGGTTACAAAGAACTGATTCACTTAAGCAAAAATGTTTAGCAATAACTTATTTAAAGAAAAGATTGAATTGATAATTAAAGTAAAAACTATGGTAAATAAATAAAAGATATCAGTAGAGAAAAAAAAGCAAAGCGTCAGGAATCCCTCTTTTATTAAATCCATATATTCAGTTATTGATTTTTTTTATTACGCAATTGAAGGTTTCACATCCTAAACCAACAATTGGAAGATATTCAATTCTACACCTATTAAATTCTAAGGTAATCAATGATTATTTTCTCTATGTTAACAATACACAAAAGTTATCATTACGAGCTATCTAACGTCGACAATATACTCTCAGGCAATACTGCAGCAGAAGACCAACACATAAAATAACTTTACCAGTCACAACTAGTTTCACAAATCACACATAGAAGAAGCATGAGTGGATCTATATGGGATTTTACAAAACAAGTTTCTGGATTATAAAGCGAAAGATAATAAATAACAAAAACCATCAATTGTATTAAACATTAAAAGGTACTTTAAGAATCAACAACATAAACATAAAAATTCAAATACAAGAGTTCATCCTTAGCTTTGCCTATGAGATTAGCTCTCCATGGAAGAAAGAGATACAACATTGATAGATCATAGAGACGTCATGTTTGCCTTGAAGTTCTTCATTCTCATCCATTGATTTTGTGTTTGTGGCTCTTTGATGTGTGTTTTTCTTTTGTTTCTCTCTCTTTTCTCCTCATTTTTCCTCCTTTAGGGTTTGGACGAAGTTGGGTTTATATAGGGAAGCCCTGGAGTCATTATGTGCATCAAACATGTCAAAATCAGGGTTTTAGGGCGTTCAGGCCGCTGCGGCGCTAGTGTTTGGGCGCTGAGGCGCCAATCTTGTTGGTTTTTATATGGAACACATGAACTGTGGTGCGTGGTGACGCCGATGATTGGCGCATAGCAACGCACGACTTGTTGTGCTGGTTTTTGCTTTCTTTATTTCCGCTCTTCTTGCGTGCTTCTGATGCGTCCGTAAAGTCCTGAAACATGTGTAATTGATCCAAACTTCATATTCCATTGCTCATAATAACAAAGCACAAAATAAACTCTAATTAAGATTAAATACAAGATAATTAAGCCGAATTAGTGATGTTTAAAGTACAATTTCATGCACTTATCACAACCCCACCAGTTTATTGCTAGTCCATAGCAATTCAAGCGTAAAATAAAATAAGAACTAAATAAATAAAAAAATCTAAGCCACTTTCGTAGGGATCACGATTGCATTTAGCGTATGCAACAAGCCTTTAAACCCCTTAGGTGTCCATAGTGGATGAGTTATAGTCTCGTGAGGGCTTACAGCGACGACACCCACAAATGTCATTTAAAACACATACATTCATGCAAAAACAAAATGAAATAACAAACTGAAATAGTCCCAATAGTTACATATATTATTGTCATCAAAGAATGTCTAGCAATGAAATCAGAGAACATTCAAAGTACTCAACGTAACTCAAATCCAAGTCTTTGAATAAATCATCTAAGCCAAACTCATAGTGTGTGTGTGTGTGTGTGTAAAGGCTCATTCACAGCTTGATTCCTAGGTAAGCCAACTCAATGATTTCATTTAAAAATTGGGATCTGATGGGTCAAATCAACCTAGATATCTCAATTATGCTCTGTAATTGCCTTTCTGTGCTCAGCATGGTATGGTGATTTTTTTTCTTCTTCTTTTTTTTTTTTCTTTTTTTTCTTATTTTCTTTTTTAACACACCTACCCTTTAAGGTAGCATTTCTCCTCATTGTGGTCTTAATACTCGTCCATGGGTAGCTTCACGCTTATTGGTTATAGGTTGTTTAATTTCTTTCTTTAGAGACTTTTTTTTCTTTCTATTTTTAACCATACTACACATCATAACACTGACAAATCAGGATAGACATCTAAGCAAATGGTCGTTCATCGACATGCAATCTCTTTAACTAGTCACATTGTCAACTACATAGTCTTTCACTGCTAAAAACCTATAATTAAGTGCTTACGAGTCTAACCTTGATCAACTACTCAAGGAATCAAATAAAAGTACATTAAAGAACTTATCATTTCTAAGATTTCACCCTAAAGCAAACAATATCATCATTGGACTATGCTTTACTATTAAAGACTAAAAATATACAAAATAATTTTTTTTATAACAGGTATTATCATGCGCATGCATACACCCCCACACTTAAAACTTGCATTGTCCTCAATGTAAGATAAATATAAAGAAAAATGATTAAGGAACAACACTACCAGGTGCGAAGTTGATCATGTTCCTACTAGTAAGATTTGGGTTGTGTGACTGTGTAAGTTGCACTGAACACCTGCATAAATAGTTATGCAAACAATAAACTTGCAATTAGCACACAAGAAAATAGAACTACAATAAATAAATAAATAAATAAAATGAATAAATAAATAAATGCAGATGCAAGGGTTGCCTCCCCGCTAGCGCTAAGTTTAACGTCTTCAGCCAGACGTAACCAGTTAATGTTGTCATGATGGCTTCCATGTAGCGAACTGATGAAGACATGAGAAATGATTTATGGCTGGTTGCAGCATTTTATTCAAGGATCCCTCAGGGTCTGGTGGTTGAGATTTTAGGCCGCATATATGGAAAAATTTATTCAATCTCTTTTTTAACTTCCCAGAGATCATCTTCAACTGAGCACTAATTCTCATTTTCCTCTTTTTTCAGTTCTTTGGGACCAATTTCAGTTCAGGAGGATTTGATTCAGGTTGTAGAGAAGCTATTTCTGGTAGGACTGTTTCTAGCATGTATGTATATTGGCACTCATCATTACCTTGTGATTGTTTTTCAACATGAAAAATATTTACTTCTAGTGCCATGTTCCTAAATGATAACTTCATGAGTCCATTTCTGTAATTAATAAAGGCATTAGTTGTAGCAAGAAAAGTCTACCTAAGATAAGTGGAATCTTGGACTTGGTGTTAACCACAGACTGGGTGTCTAAAATCAGGAAATCCACAAGGTAGTAGAATTTATCGATATGTACTAAAACATCCTCAACTACTCCCCGTGGGGCTCTAATGGATCGGTCAGCTAACTATAAAACTACAGACGTAGGTTGAATCTCACCAAGCCTTAACTGCACATAGATTGAATATGGCATGAGATTAACACTAGCACATAAATCTAATAATGCTTGACCAAACTCATGTGTGCCAATGTGACAGGTTACGGTGGGACATCCCGGATCTTTATACTTTGGTGGATTCCTTTGTTTAATTACTGCACTTTCCTGCTCTGTCAGGAAATCAGTCTTCTTCATATTATGTTTCCTCTTCATAGTGCATAGATCCTTCAAAACCTTCGCATAAGTATGAACTTGTTTGATCACATGTAATAGCGAAAGGTTAATCTTTACTTGCTTCAGGTGTTCTAGGATCTCACCATTTAGGTTTGGGGCTCTCATTATGGGCCTAAGTGCCTGAGGGAAAGGTACTATAACTTGGAAATAAATCTCTTGTTTTTCCTGAGGGGTACCTATGCCACTATCTTTGGGATCATTTATGGTGTTGGACGTGTCCTGACTCCCTACCTCCTTACCACTCTTAGTGAATATAACATTAACACCTTTTACATTGGTTGTTTCATGATCAGCCTATGCCATGTGTTGGCCTTGTGGATTTGGTTGAGTTTGAGATGGAAATTTTCCTTGTTCTTGCACACTCGGACATTAGTCAATTTAGAGACTTGACTCTTAATTTCCTTATTATCCTCAACAACCTGAGCTATCAATTACTCAAACCTTTGATTGGTTTTACTCTGGGCCTCTATAAATGCATGCACATTGTCTTCTAAAGAATTTCTAGGGGCGACAAGTGTGGGAAACTGAGAAGTATTGTAACTCCTAGTTTGTGGTGCTTGAGTAAGCTGATGGGACCCTTGTTTCTAACTAAGATTGGGATGGTTCCGCCAACCAGGATTATAGGTATCTGAATAAGGTGTGTATGACTTCTTGTACATCCCTAAGTTATTACATTGTTCCTCATATGTCCCCTTCATCTCACCATATACAGGACACTCTTGGGGTTCCAGGTGGGCGACTGCATGCATAGTCTTGCTATCTCTAGCTTTTAAGGCTCCTAACTCTCTAGTCAATAGCTCAACTTATGCCCTAAAACTATCCTCTTCCTTGAAGTGGTGTATGCCTCTACTAGAAGAAGTATGTGTCCTATCAGTTTTATCCAGGACATTAGGTCCAGTCCAAGTGTGGGATTTCTCGTCTAAGTCATCTAAGTACTCGAATGCCTCATCATGGTCCTTTCTAATAACTCACCATTGCACATTGTCTCCACGAATTGGCACTCTTTAGGGGTTAGACCATCATAAAAATAACTTACTAAGCGCCAACTCTTATATCCATGGTGAGGGCAACTAGCTAACATCTCATTATACCTCTCCTACGTTTGATAAAGGGTTTCACCGTCTCTCAAGGAGAAGGTGGAGATTTGTCTTTTCAAGATATTCGTCTTATGATGTAGGAAATATTTATTAAAGAATGTCTGTGTCATCTCGCCCCATGATCCTATTGACCTAGGTCTTAAAGAATACAACCATCTCTTAGCTCTATCCTTAAGGGCAAAAAGGAAGAACTTAAGTCTAATTGTGTCTGTTGTCCCAAACCGGTCATGGAAGGTTGCTAATACCTCTTCAAATTCTCTAATGTGCACATAGGGATTCTCGTTCTTCAAACCATGGAAAGTTGGGAGATATTGTACCATTCCATGCTTAAAGTCTATATGTGGTGCATTAGGAGGAAACATGATGCACGATGGTGTAGCTGTGCGAGTGGGATGAAGGTACTCTTCAAGAGTCCACACGGGTGGTCTCTCGTACTCACTCATAGTATGTGTGCTAGACTCAGATGGTGTGGCGAAAAGATTTTCAAATATGTTATCGGAATCTGAATCTTCCTCTTCAATCCTAACAAATCTACCAAACTGATCTTTACGTTTAGGCATGTAATTAAACTCAAGTAAAAGAAGAAACAACAAAAATAAAATATAAATAAATAAAAAGGATAAACTAAAATTTAAAATTAACTAAAACTAAAACTGAAATAATATAAGTAAATAAATAAAAATAAAAAAAGTTAAAGAATGAACGAAGTTAACGCTTTGTGTTTGACCAAGTAAACCTGCTCCTTTAGATTGTAAATTGACTCCCCGGTAACGGCGCCAAATTTTGATTACATCCAAAAAGTACTTGCGGTAATCGCAGTATAATTGGGGTGTCGATTTCTCAGAGAGATGGTTACAAAGAACTGATTCACTTAAGCAAAAATGTTTAGCAATAACTTATTTAAAGAAAAGATTGAATTGATAATTAAAGTAAAAACTATGGTAAATAAATAAAAGATATCAGCAGAGAAAATAGCAAAGCGTCAGGAATCCCTCTTTTATTAAATCCCTATATTAAATTATTGATTCTTTTTATTACGCAATTGAAGGTTTCACATCCCAAACCAACAATTAGAAAATATGCAATTCTACATCTATTAAATTCTAAGGTAATCAATGATTATTTTCTCTAAGTTAATAACACATAAAAATTATCATTACGAGCTATCTAATGTCGACAATATACTCTCAGGCAATACTGCAGCAGGAGACCAACACATAAAATAACTTTACCAGTCACAACTGGTTTCACAAATCACACATAGAAGAAGCATGAGTGGACCTATATGGGAGTTTACAAAACAAGTTTCTGGATTATAAACAAAAGATAATAAAGAACAAAAACCATCAATTGTATTAAACATTAAAAGTTACTTTAAAAATCAACAACAGAAATATAAAAATTCAAATACAAGAGTTCATCATTAGCTTTACTATGAGATTAGCTCTCCATGGAAGAAAGAGATACAACATTGATAGATCATAGAGACGTAATGTTTTCCTTGAAGTTCTTCGTTCTCCACCCTTGATTTTGTGTTTGTGGCTCTTTGATGTGTGTTTTTCTCTTATTTCTCTCTCTTTTCTCCTCATTTTTCCTCCTTTAGGGTTTGGATGAAGTTGGGTTCATATAGGGAAGCCCTTGAGTCATTGTGTGCATCAAACATGTCAAAATCAGGGTTTTGGGGCGTTCGGGCCGCTGCGGCGCTGGTGTTTGAGCGCTGGGGTGCCAATCTTGCTGGTTTTTGTATGGAACGCAGGAACTGTGGCGCGTCGCGACGCTGGTGATTGGCGCGTCGCGACGCACGGCTTGTTGTGCTGGTTTTAGCTTTTTTCGTTTTCGTTCTTCCCGCGTGCTTTCGATGCGTCCGTAAGGTCCCGAAACACGCGTAATTGATCCAAACTTCATATTCCATTGCTCCTAATAACAAAGCACAAAATAACTCTAATTAAGATTAAATACAAGATAATTAAGCTGAATTAGTGATGTTTAAAGTACACTTTCATGCACTTATCAGTATCGCATTAGTGTTGTATTACATTAACATTGATTATATTAATATTGTACAACATTTGGTGTTAGACTCTAATGTATTACATTTGCAATATTATTTAAATTTATTAATATTTTGATATTATTTATTTTAAAAATATTGTTTAAATTTAATAATAAATATTAAAAAGATTAAATAAAACAGTAATTTATTTTTTAATAAATAAATAATTTTTTATATTTTATATTATAAAATGAAATAATTAAAAAAAATTAATTTAATTAGATTTATTAATTTAGTAATATTAAATTATCACATCACAAACTTATAATGATTAAAAATAAATTTTATAGAATAAAAAAATAAAAAAATAAATTTATATTAGAAAATAATTAATGATATTTGTTAATAAATCTAAATAATTTTACTTTATCAATAAATATTATTATTTATTTATCTAATCGAATGAATATATATTAATAAAGAATCCATTATTGTTGTTGTTGTTGTTGTTGTTGTTGTTATTATTATTATTATTTTAATGGTGGAA
Organism: Zanthoxylum bungeanum; assembly: GCA_019454045.1. NCBI lineage: Eukaryota > Viridiplantae > Streptophyta > Magnoliopsida > Sapindales > Rutaceae > Zanthoxylum > Zanthoxylum bungeanum. Next base: position 60,253 of record SKCR01004855.1, on the reverse strand, counting down.
AACTGAATAATTTTGAAATAATGAGTGGATCTTGAAACACTTTCAAAAGTTTGGAGTAAAAATATTCTCTTGACAATAATCGTGTGGAAAAGAGATAATTTTCCAGTAAAAATATTCTCTTGACTATAATAAACCCCCCGTCAAGATTGGTATCAGAGCCTGATATAGATGAAAACACTATTCACACTGTTCATAGACTTCACACATTAAGTGATGATGAACAATAAGAAGAAACAGTTCCAGGATTTGTAGATCTTGTAGGAAATAGAGTAAGATTAACACGTAATCAAGTTAATTAATTAATAGCTAGTCAGCGTCAAATTCAAGAAGCTAGTATATTGGATGAAATATAATCAGATTAAGTATGAAAAGAGATCTGTATACTTTCTAAAGGACTAGAAAATTTAGAAATCAATGATGTCGAAGATTTAGAGAATTTAAATAAAAAATTTAGGGTTTTTAAAAATAAAATAAATTCAAAACCTGAAAATATAGGAAACCAATTAAAAATAGTAATGATAGATAATATGTTAAAAGCAAATGAGCAAGAAAGACTTGTATTTACCATATCAAGTAAAGTATATAAGACAAAAGGCGTAAAATGAATCAATCACGAGATGCATATTTAAGTAAACAAGATAAAATAAAAAATTTTGTTAAAAGTTTAAATGAACTTAAAATTGAAAATTATTTTGATTTTTTATCTTACGAATGTCAACTCATGATGTTAAAAGAATATCTTGAATCAAAAGAATTGGATTGCGAAACAAAATTAATGATAAACATGATAAATAGTATACTTAGAGCAACAACTAATGAAGCATTCTGGTACAACACTATTAAATGAAAACAAGATGAAAAACCTTCAAGTTCAAATAAAAAAACCGAAAATGGATAAATTAGGAAAACATAATAAAGATCCAATTATCAACTGTGTTAACAATTACATAGAAGAAAAGATAGATAACAATTATAAACATATAAATGAAAAAGGAATCAGAGCTTCAAAAACAGCTCCCTTTTTATATAAAATAAATAAAATTTTAAGAAAATATATTTATAATTTAAAAGAAGTTGTAAACCGAGGACATAAATTAGATGTTGATTAATATGATGGAAACCGAGACGTAAATTCCATAGCTGAACCCAAATGGGCAATAATATGGTCTGTACTTGGGAAAAATAACTCCTCGTACCAATGAAGTTGAAATGACAAGCTACATGAGTAATGTAATTGAACAAATAAATCAAAAGGTTGACAAGATTTTTCAAAAATTAGAAGAATTAGAAAGAAGACTCATTGACATAGAACTAACAACAAATGTTGTTGAAAGAGAAATGAAAAATAAACATAAATCCTCAAAATGACATAAAGTTATAGTTAAAACAAGAAATGAGGAACCTCTCATTGTCGAAAATATAAGCTATCAAAAAGGAAGTTTTGATGAATGGGTATATAACACCCAATTATCCAAAATAAAAATAGAACTATAAGAAATAATAAGTTAAGGAAAGAAAACCTTTCCTTTAAAATGATAAAAAAGAAAAAGGATTATTAATTATTGAGAAATCAGATGGAGAGTCAAATTGAAGAATTAATCTTTGATTTACAAGAACTTGAACTAGAACCTAAGGTTTATGTAAATGAACCAGTTGGTCACACTGGAGGTCCAATAGAAATTAAAACCGAAAGGTATGAAGATCTAGGAGTGAGTACCTCTAGAAACCCTAAAAAAGCTAGAGGATCAATAAATCAACAGGCAATGCCTGGTATGGTTAGAACTAATAAAAACTTAAAAGGAGAAAGTTGGGCAAGTCAATTTATACCAAAAAATTCTGATGAATAATTTATACATCCTAACAAAATGTATTTAAACCTTGATTGTGAAATTGATACAAAAGAAGCATTAACACAATGGTAAAATTCAATGGAATACTTTTTCATATTCTTTGCAAATGAATAAGAAAATGAAACAAAATATGATATATTGCATTCTTCTTTTAGAGGGAATGTTAAAAAAATGGTAGTATGGAATAATTAATGCCACAAAAAACATAATTAAGACAAATATTGTCATGGCTTTAGATAGAAATATAGAAGATGGAATCGTTCAAATGGCAGCTTACTTCTGCAGTGAATTTTTAGGAATAAACTTTATAGAAGATTATGAAGGTCAAAGACAAAAAGATAAAATGAAAGCCAGAATGGCAATTCAAAAGTTAAGTATTTGAAAAATGTGTTTTATTAATGAATAAACGTATGAATTTCAAAAATACTATTATGAATACTTTACGAGTAATGAACAGTTAGAACATATAAAAGATTTATACTTTATGAAATTACCAACTCCATGGGACAGTTACTTCATGGAAGAATATCAAAAGTATGTAAAAGAAATCCAGATATTCCAAATACCCTTGGAAGTAGAATAAATTTCTTAAAAGAAAGGTTAGAAAACCTGTGTTATCAAAGAAAGCTTTTAAATAAAAGTCGAAAAACTAACATGGCATTATGCTGTAATAAAACAAATATGCCACACAATAGGGATGTGATTTTCGGGATTATTCGCGAAGAAAGAAAATAAAAACTTCATATAAAAAGATTAAAAATTATAGAAAGTTCAAGAAAAATAAAATCAAATCAAAAAGAAAGAAAGTATTTTAAGGAAAAATAAATAAAAAATCAGAACAGACAAAAATAAAAATGATAAGCCTAAATCTAGGTGTGAATGTTGGAATTGTGGTGAAATAAGTCACTTAAGCTATGAATGTGATAAGAAAAAGGTCAGAGTCTTAATAGAAGACTGTGAAGAAATTAAATTAGAGTTAAGCGAAATCGATATAGACTGTTTAAGTACAGATGAATCAGAAATATTTGAAGTTTATTCTAATACATCTATTGATAATGAATAAAGACAAAGATATTGTCGGAGAAGAGGTCATAGACCAAACAAAAATCGAAGAAAATTCTGAAGAATATACAATGTTTGCTACCTTTGATAATAAAAGGTTGGTAAAAATAGAAAAATTAGAACTAAATATAAAGCATCCATCTAATCTAAGGATGAAATTAATAGGAATGTATTTGAGACAAATGATTGTCGTACATGAATACCAAGAACTTGAGAGAAGCATAGATATCTCTCATACAAAGGGGAATATAAAATTAAATTTGCTTACACAAGCAAGCATTAATGAAATAATGAAGAAAATATCACCCAAAAAGAGGGAAAAATTAGGTATGTCTATTTAGCTGGTATCCAAATATTGTTTAAATCATTATTTAATGAAGGAATAGATAGTCCAATAGTGATTAGTCTATTTGATGAAAGATTCTATAATGTAAAGGATGCCCATTTAGGAACTATAGAGGGCAATTTGGCCTATAAAAAATTATTGTTCATATGTTATCCTAAATATTATATAGATATTAAGGATAAAAATTTCAATGATGCTTTAAGTTTGCATTTTGAATTGTTAAAAGATAAATTCATAAAACCAGGAAATAAAGTAATGAGTGTATACTACTCAGCTCTATTTTCGTTAAGTAATACAAATTATGGTGAAATATATTATAACAAACCATTCATTAAAATTTCTGAAGAATGTTCAGAAATAAGTAATATAAGGGAATCCCCTTTATAAGAAATCAGTGTACCTGATAATTATAAAATAAAATTTGGAAAAGTTTCAAATCTAGAAGAAGGAATCTCTTCATATGAAGATCTGATTCCTATAAAATATCAAAATAATGAGCTTGTAGTATCAAGAGAAAGAAATAGTTTTGATACAATAAGAAAAAACAAAACGATAACCTCAAGCTTACCTACTTTTAGAAGAAGTATAAGCTATATAGATGTCAAGAGACATGCATCAACACTTCGTATAAACGGAGAGTATTTTAATGGAATTGAAGGAGCCAATGGACCCTATATATTAATAGACACAGGGGCAAGCAATTGCCACATTGCAAAAGATACAAATTTTAATCTAAAATGTGAATCCTTGAACCATATGAATATAAAAACTTTAATGAAATAATTTTTGGGTGTAATCAAATTGCAGTTGTGCCAATAATATTACAAGGTCATGAAATAGCAGTACCTTGCTATATAGATAGTGAAATGGATGGAGGAACGTATCACGTTCTTCTAGGAAATTCGTTCTTAGAATCTATTGAAGATTATAAAATAACCAAAGAAGGTTTTGAGTTCACATATAATGGAGAAATTATATTCTGCCCTAAGGTTAGGGAATAATGCCAAATGAAATAAAATTTCCTATATTCGTGTATATCCAAATAGGATTTATAGACAATAATGTCACAATATGTGCACTCCTAGATACAGGATCAGATTACATTAATCAAATCTTTCCTTTGGAAATGATGGAATAATATGGAGAAATCCATGACAAAACAAGAAATCATTGGAAATTCCAGTATAGAAAGATACTTTTATAATTTACCAATACTCTTAGGTAGTAAAATCATTATAATCAAGCGTGTGTACACTTATGATAATTTAGAAGTAGATGTACTTCTTAGAAATGATTTCATTCAACAGTTTGCCCAATACGGACAAACGTTGTATATGATTACTCTTAAAACACCATGTGCTCATCTAGTGAAACTTCCTAGAGAATTTAAACCATTTAGAGTTCAGCCAGCCCATCGTGGTGATGAATTAATATGGATTAAATTAGAGATTAAAACTCTAAGTTACAAGTGTAAACAAGCTAAGAAGCAAATAAATTGTTTGGAAGATTCACATCTATCTATAAGAGATGTAAAAAAGGCAATAACTGAAAATTATGGAGAAAATTCAATAAAAAAAATGATATATTCAAAAGGAATATGTCGAGATCAAATTAATTGATCCTACCACAATAATCAGGGTAAAACCAATGATTTCTAACAAAGAAGATAAAGATGAATTCAATAAACAAATTAATGAACTATTTGAGCTGAAATTAATAAAGCCCAGTAAGAGCCCACACACAACTCATCCTTTATGGTTAGGAATCATGCTGAAATAAAAAGAGGAAAGGCTCGTATGGTCATTAAGTATAAAGAATTAAATAAAGCAACTCAATTTGATGGATATTTTATACCGAAAAAAAATGTGTTAATCAACCTAGCTAAATGAAAAAAATTATTATTCAAAATTTGATTATAAATCAGACTTTTGCCAAATAAAATTAACAAAAGAATCTGTGCCATTAACGGTATTTAGTACACCTAATGGTCATTATGAATGGTTAGTGATGCCCATTGGGTTAAAAATGCACAACAAATTTATCAAATGAAGATGGATAAAATTTTATGTAAAGACAATGATCATATGTTAGTTTATGTGGATGATATCCTCATCTGTTCAAAAACATATGAAGATCATATTAACACTTAAAAGAATTATCTACAATTTATAAAAAAAAATGGTATAATTATGTCTAAAAAGACAACAGAAATTAAAAGAAGTGAAATAGACTTTTTAGGTTTAACCATAAGTTCAAATGGAATTAAACTTCAACCCCATATTTCGGAAAAGATTAAAAAATTTCCTGATATTTTATCAGATAGAAAGATGATACAAAAATATTTAGGATGTTTAAACTATTCAAAAAGCTTTATTCCAAATTTGGCAAAAAAGCTTGCAATTCTTCAAAAGTTATTAAAAAATAATAATACAAAAGGATGTATTGTAGAACATACAAAAGCGGTTAAAAAACTCAAAGAAGAATATAGAGATTTACCAAAATTAAGGTTACCAGATGAATCTGATAATCTAATTATGCAAACAGATGCGTCCGATTTATATGGGACAATACTATTAAAAACATACATCAGTGAAATTTGCTGATATTCTAGTGGAACTTTTTACTCAGCTGAGATAAATTATTTAACTAATGAAAAGGAATTAATCGTTATAGTTCGAGGAATAATGAAATTCACATTATTCCTTTTACCAAAAATTTTATTGTTGAAACTGACAATACACAAGTTAAGGGTCTAATTTTCAATAAATTGTCATAAGAACCTCAATATAGAAGATTACAATGATGGCAAGTTATTTTAAGTTTTTATAATTTTAATATCGTTCATATTAAGGGATCTAATAATTTTTTGGCAGATTATTTGAGTAGACATCCAGAAATGGATAAAGATTTAGTTAAACAGATCAATGACATCTTGGAAAAATTGACCAAGGTACAAGAAAGGCAGAATCATACTGAACAAGAATTCAAAAATTTTAAAGGAAGAGTCTTCAACGAAGTTGAAGGATTCCAGAAGAAATTATCGTATGTTAATAATAAATATAATGAGTTATTTTAAGCTGTAGACAATTATGCAGAAGATTTCCAATCTTTTGATGATGAATTCTGGAGTCCACAAGGAACACCAATTCTAACTGGATATTCTCAAAATCCTTACGAGAATGTTCAAGAAAGTTTGCACACACAGACAAATGTACAGTCTCAATGACAAAATCAAGCCGTATATATTCAAGGCAACTTGTAGCCACAAACAAGTATAAATGAACAACAACGCTCACAGTCTGTGCCACCTTCAGGTGTAAAAGAAAGCTTAACTAGGGAAACATCTGTAAAATCAGACTATGTCACAAGGCCAAAAACTTTTGTGATAGGTGAAAGAAGCAGCCAAAATGAAGTTGATAAACTAAAAAGTTTTCAAAAAAGAAAAACAGTTTCATTTTCAATTGAAAAAACCCCTTGCTCTATGGGAAAAAAAGTATTTTTATTTTGCAAAACTCATTTATGAGCTTAAACAATGAGAAGCCTTTTTCTGTTTATAAGATAAACAAAGTATCTACCCAAGGATTACTTGTGTTCATAACAGTTCTCCATTTTTGTCAAAAGATTGGCAGAATATGGATTTTTAGATAGACTTTATCCTTCAAAGGATTTGAATGAAATTAAAGAAGTACCAAGAGATTTTCAAACGCTGTCAAGGAATTCTCTGATGGGGAAAATATTTATTTAAGGTTTTATTCAATAAGTCCAGAATTTGATGGACAAACAATTCATGAAGCATTTCATTTAATTATGATGGGATATGTAACCAAGGTTTCCCTAAGAGCTTCTGATTCAGAATATAAAATTCATTATTTAATAAAAGATGGATGCATTATAGAAGAGCTCTCGGAATTATGGTCATTGGGAACATGTTACGAGAATTCTATGAAAAGGGTTACCAAACCTATCAACATGACCAATGGTGGATGATAATCATGCCATGTGAAGGTGGAAATAGATGCAGACGCATAGAAGAAAGAATAATGGAAATCAACACAGATCGATGTCACAACTGTCCAGAAACTGTGATAGAAGCTTGTAGACTACTCAAACATCAGTATCATCAACAGCTGGTGGAGAAAAACTGAAAAGAAGTAGACCAGGCCACGTCGAGTTGTCTGAAAAATGTAAAAGAAAAGTTGATTGACAAATGTGAGAAACCACAAAAAAAAGGGTTGGCACCACAGAAAAAGAACGCGTGTAAAGAAGAATCCTCAAAATAAAGCAAAATCTGTAGACACCACAGATGAAAGGCAAGTGGCAATCACTTTATGATAGCCTTATCCTTATAAGGCTATAAAAGAAGCAGAAATTAGGGAAGAATAGGAGGTTTTTGGGAAGAATTCTTACTTCACATGAGAAAAAGCTATTTTCCTTCTACAAATATGAGTGTAATATAAAAAATATTCTAAGTAAACTCTAGAGAGTATTGAACTTCTTGTAAATCTTTGTGTTCATATTTATGTAAAATATTTTCATATAAATAAAAGTAATCTTTTTGTACTCAAAATTCTTTCTAAGAGATATTTTAAAACGAGACACCAAGTTGCATACAGTGAGTCGCCGTGTCAAATAGGACTGAGGTCGTAGAGGCGTGGAAACCGTTAGACGTTGTCCGCCGAGTGATGATGAACAAGAAGAAGAAACAGTTCCAGGATTTGTAGATCCTGTAGGAAATATAGTAAGATTAACAAGTAACCAAGTTAATCAATTAATAGCTAGTCAGCATTAAATTCGAGAAGCTAGTATATTAGATGAAATACAATCAGATTAAGTATGAAAAGAGATCTGTATACTTTAATAAAAAGGACTAAAAAATCTAGAAATCAATGATGTCGAAGATTTAGAGAATTTAAATAAAAAACTTCAGGTTTTTAAAAATAAAATAAATTCAAAACCTGAAAATATAGGAAACTGATTAAAAATAGTAATGATAGATAATATGTTAAAAGCAAATGAGCAAGAAAGACTTGTATTTACCATATCAAGTAAAGTAATAAGACAAACGGCATAAAATTGCACTGTTGAATTTCGATTCAACTGTGCAATTTTAGATTAGAGATGGACGAGCCCATGTATTATCTTACCGGACCCGGGTATTTTTTTACGTATTAGATTTTATTATTATATCTAAAGATGAAGAATTTTCACTCAGGAACTATTATATATATTGTGTTAAAATTATTTTTTGATAACATATACATATTGTTGATAGTAATTTTTGGGCCTCAATGTCCTCAGCAACTTTAGAAGTACATAAAGAAAATTTCAAGTTGGGCTCAGTAATCGAGGGAATTTGGCCCAGTAGTGGTCGGGCTCGGTCCTCATTTCCCAATTGACCCAATGAGCAAATGACACCTGGCTCAGTAGAGTGACATGGGCGATCATGGGTCTCAAGTCCGACCCGTCGGCACGACATGATGTGATGGGTGTTGTTACAACTATCCGACCTGATGGGGGCATGTCGGGGTGTATTAGGTCAGGTCGGGATAACTTTGATCAGGATCAAATATCGAGGTACGGACACGGATTGAGAACATGCATCATTCATAATGTCTTTATATGACATGCGCAGCTTGTATGGCTATCCTCTACCACACGCCACCGCGTGAACGGATGGATATATGATGGCATCATAAAGTTAGCGTGTGGAGTATTCCAAGAAAGGGATAAGAGTTTAGTGGAGTGTCAGATGCAGGTCTACTTTCGGCAGTGGCAGCCTCACGTGGCTGACGTCATGATGATGGTGGAACAGTTTTATTTTCCTTAGTATATAAAGGGGTTGAGTGTAATTTTGTAAGGGTTACCTATTTTCACTCTAAAAAATATGTAAGAGAGATAAACAAGCCTATTCTTTGGGAAGGGTACGAAAATGAGGTCGACCATATTTGTAATAGTCATTTTTTTCCCTTGGTCGGTCCAACCCGGCCACTTTATAAAAAAACTCTCTTTCTTTGTGTCTGTGGACGTAGACTGGATACATTCCGCTGAACCACGTTATATCATCTGTTTTTATCTGTGTGTTTACTTTTTTTTGCTAAGTTTGCTTTTGGTTCTTAACAAACCAAATAAATTCACAGTTGGGGGAAGATTGTTCGAGGAACGAGTTTTCGGATTTATCCCTGGAACGAAAATCGACCGTCAATAGTTGGCACCGTCTTTGGAGAAAGAACAAAAAACAATAGACGTATTGAGATGATGGTGGAAGACGGGAACCACAGATCTTCAGAGGCTTCAACAACGGAATGGATGGAGAATATGGAAGAAAACATGATAAATGAGAGGGAGAGGCGGCAATCAAGATGGTTGTCTATCAATAAAGGATGACCCATTTTTACAACAAGAAGGTCTGAGTGCGCTCTTTCCTCCATGGAGACTTGGTTCTGAGGCGAGTCACTTTGAATATAAGAAAGCCCGAAGAAGGTTCATTGGGTGCTAAATGGGAAGGATCATACAGAGTGGTGGAAATCATCAGGTCTGGTGCCTATCTATTGGAGCAGCTGAACGGCACCCGGCTCAAGAAGCCCTGGAATGCCGAGATGCTGTTGAAGTACTTCCAGTAGCTTTTCTTGTTGAGCTGCAGAATGAAATGTAAAAGAGGTGACCAAAAGTCACAAATTATGACTGAGCTACAGAATGAAATGTAACGCTTGGAGCTGGCAGAATCTGTACGCTGCCCCTAACGAATGAATAAGATCGTCCTAAGGAAGTTGTAGCAGTTGTTCAACCTGCCAGATCTTCGGATTCACGGCCACTATAGTCATGATAGAGTGGCAGGCGAACTGGCGCGCGAGGGCACTCGATCGGTTTTAAGGAGTGCCTCTGGCTTACTATGTGGTGGCCACCAGGGGCAATGTAGAGGGAGAAGTAGCTGACGGTGGACCACTAGAATTCAAAGTGCAAGTTCCCGACCGAGATAAGAACGGATCATAGATGCTCTCAGAGAGCTCGGCACAGAGGAACTCTGCTAAAAATTGATCAAAAGCGTCAGAAGAAAATTCAAACCCACCAAAAGTATCATCAAACGATCACATGAAAGACGAAAAATATTGAAAAGCCTCTCTTGAAATGACCCGCAAAAAGTTGTAAGAAGGGAAGTAGATCATATTAATATGAATAAGACTTTTCCCTTTTAAATTAAAAACTTGTCCATTTTTCTCGTTTGTTAATTGGATGGGAAATGCACGTTCAATATTCTTGTGGTATGCTCATGTTAAGATGAATCAAGAGGTGCTCAGTATCTAGGGAGGGCCGCAAACCCGCTGTTGGTGGTTTTGGGCAAAATTCCTAGGTTACGCAGCAGAATGTGATGAATACTAAAAATACATATTTATTAGACGATAAGTTTAATCATTTTACACTTATAGTTTCACTAATCCCCTTAAATTGACACATTGTGAAAATAATTTTTTAAAGTTATGTTTTGAGTGCTTTTACTGTGTTATTTTATATTTTTGTCAGGAAAAATACTGCTCGGAAGCTCGAAGGGACAAATCAGACGTGAAAAAAAATAATAATAAAAAAATGAAAATTCTGCTGCAAGCACGTCGTAAATTCTGTAAGCATGTCGTAATTCTGCAAGCACGTCGTAATTCTGCAAGCATATCGTGACATGTGGAACCTTTACGTCGCGACATGTGTCCTACAACGTGGCTTCGCCATTCTATGGCACGTGTCCCCAACGTGCTTCACCATTCTCTGACATGTGTCCCCAACGTGGCTTCACCATTCTCTGACACGTGTCCACAACATGCATTCGCTGGTCTGGGTGGCCAAGTTGCCTATAAATAGGAGCGTCCGACATTAGAAATTTTCATACTTTCTTTCCCGATTCGTTTGTAAATATTGGAGAGAGTCTTGTTTGCTTATTTACTTAATGCTTTGTAATGCCTTTTTCTTTCAATAATAAAAGTACGATTATGTTTTATTACAAAATATGTAGGTGTTCCTAGAACATGCCAATGATCTCTAATCATGATATGTGTGTGAATACTCAAAGAAGTTGCGGAAAAACTTACAATGATTGGATTGATGAAAGTATGAAGTTCAAAAACTTTTGATGTTGATGAAGAGCTCCAAGCTTTTCTTTGTGTTCCAACTCAAGGGATTAGTTTCCCTAACAACTTGTATGACTCATTGGAAGTGCTAGCTTGAAGAAATTTGAAACAAAATTTCTAAGTGAGGGATGAGGGTTCTCGGCTTTTGCAAGAGAATGGAGAGAGAATTTTTGATTTTTGTTGTGTATTTGATTTTCAAAAAATCAATTATGATTTACCAAAAATCAAGTTGGTATATGTCATTCCAAATGACAAAGTGTGTAGGATTTTAGTTGAGTGAAAAACAAGTAAACCAAGCTTTACACTTAACCTTAACCACTTCCATCACTAGTCAAACTAGTTGATGTAAGTCAAGTGGGTCCCACCACTTGTAAATTCCGAATTTAAGTCGAACAATCCAACACGCAACTTCGCTCAGGCCCGGGTTCGTTTAATTCCGAATTAATAAATTTACCGTTGCGACATTATTATTAAAGTCGCTTATGAATTAATTCTAAATTAATTTGTTTGCCCGAATTAAAATCTAATTTTAATTCCGCATTCAAATTTAATTTCAATTAATATATCGAATGTATTATTTAATCGATTAATTTCAAATTAATCGTTCTCTCTCTTCTATTCGAATTTTATCCCAGATATTCTTCTTGCCGTAATTAATCCTAGATTAATTTTCTCTCTATCTCATAATTAATCCCAGATTAATTCTGTTCGAGTCAAACATCATCGGTGAATCTTTGGGAAGCGACCCATGAGATTCTTGGATATGTTGGCAGTAAATCTGATCGTCGGACTATCCGAACACGTGCATACCCCGCACCACGTTCTTACCGATTTACAAGACATGGTTGGCTTCTAGCAAAGCACCGTGCCTACCAAATTCTCCAGAAATATTCTTTAAGGAATACATAATCTTTATTAAGCGTAGTATACTAAGTATTACGTATACGATCCAGTATCAGATGTCACATGCTAGGTCTAGGGCTGGAATTGTGTCTGTCCCGTACGAAGCATATATCAGATCACTAGCAACTAGTCTCTTTAATCGGATAATCATGACCTTGTCATATTATCCCGATAGTTGCAACATATTAGAGTACCAGTTCTGTATCCCTACGTGATCATCATCTCCATATGACTGAAGTGACACTTCCATCTTGACATCACACCCAATACACTACGATTTTCAATAAACCCAGAAGAGACGTACACAGAACCTGTTAAAGCCTCGGACGACCAAAACCAAAGCATACCGATTGTCGCAAGTATTAGCGATGCAAGTCTCAGGTTAAGACCAACTACACCTACCATGATTCGTATTCCCATAGACACATAGTCATACTACCAATGGGATTCTGAGGGTCTATCCAGAGCGAAGCTGTTCCCGTACCATCGGTAAACAGAACCTCCTATTACACTTGCATGAGTATCCAATACCCAAATATATGAGAACTATGACGTTACGCTTCCATAACGCGCACAAGTGCAATACTAGTCTATTCCGCATTATCGATGTCCAGTCTCAATAATACTATCAATAATACTACGACTAGGGAGATTTAATGATTAACCTTACGTGGATTGATACTGTCTCATATCTTATTAATCTGGAACTAATCATAAGGACTTTTATCATTTATAAATTCAAGTAATCTAATTACAAAATGATAAAATAGTAATTTCTTTTTGTCACATAGTTAATTTGTACAAAAACCACAATGTCTTTTACAAATAGTGATGTATGGGTCATAATTGTCCAAAAATCTCCCACTTGGCCTATAGCCAATCACTCAAGTATCTAACACATGAACTATGTACATGTCGCTCAAACTTTTGCTGAGAAATAACCTTCTTCATCGGATCTGTTGTTGTCATCTGATGCGACCTTCTCGATCTCCCATCGCCACGATGTAGATCCACGAATCAGATAGAAATATCAAGTACATGCTAGGATCATTGATGAGACCGCGATTCCTTAGCCTGCGCTATAGCCCCGTTATTGTCACAATATAAAGGAACAGGCTCAGCTGCTAACGGAACTACTCCTAATCCAATTAGAATTTTCATATCCAAACTGCCTCTTTTGATGCTCTGCTGCAGTGATATATTCCGCTTCTGTTGTTGAATCGGCAACAGTTTCTTGCTTGGAAGATTTCCAGCTCACTGCTCCGTTGTTCAAACAAATATACCACCCAGATTGCGACTTACAGTAGTCTTTATCGGTTGGGAACTTACATCGATAACCCCAGTTACCTCAAGTTCTCCATCTTTATAGATAAGAAAGCATCCTTAGTTCGTTTTAAGATACTTAAGGATGTTCTTAACCATAACCCAGTGACCATCACCTAGATCGGCCTGATAGCGACTACACATGCTCAAAGCATACGAGACATCAGGTCGCGTACATATCATGGCATACATGATCGATCTGACTGCAGAAGTGAACGAGATCTGACTCATGTTGTCTCTCTCATCTAGAGTTTTAGGACACATGTCCTATATAGAGAGACGCCATGTGACACTGGCAACAGTCCTCTCTTAGACTGATCCATGTTGAATCTCTTCAACACTTTATCAATATACGAGCTCTGGGAGAGTCCAAGCAACTTTCTAGATCTATCCCGGTAGATCCTTATTCCCAGAATAAAAGCTGATTCTCCCAGATTTTTCATGGAGAATTTTAATGAAAGCCAAGTTTTCACCGATTGTAGCATGGGAATGTCATTGCCAATAAGCAATACATCATCTACGTAAAGGACAATGAATGTCAGTGCGCTCCCACTAACCTTCTTATATACACAAGGATCATCTTCGTTTTGAACGAAATCATATTCTTTTATGATCTCATCAAAATGTTGGTTCCAAGAACGCGATGCTTGCTTCAATCCATAAATGGATCGATTTAACTTGCAAACCTTGTTTGCATGTTTTGGTACGACAAAACCGTCAGGCTGTTGCATATAAACATCCTCCAAAAGGTTTCGGTTAAGGAAAGCGGTTTTGACGTCCATCTGCCATATTTCATAATCGAAATATGCAGCAATAGCAAGCATAATCCGAATGGATTTAATCATGGCAACATGTGAAAAAGTTTCATCGTATTCGACACCATGTCTTTGACGATATCCTTTTCGCTACAAGCCTAGCTTTGTACGTTTGTATGTTGCCATCCATGTCGGTCTTCTTCTTGAAGACTCATTTGTAACCAATAGGCTTTACGCCTTCTGGTGCATCAACCAGTGTCCAAACTTGGTTGGTATACATGGAATCCATTTCGGACTTCATGGCTTCTTGCCATAAAGCGGAGTCGATACCTTGTATCGCTTTCTCATACGTAGCCGGCTCATTATCCTCAATAAGATTAATATCTACGTGAGGTGAGATCAGAAACTCATACCTCTCAGGTTATTTTCCGACCCTCTCCGATCTACGTGGTTCTTGTGTATTAGAAGATTGTGGTACAGTTTCATCCCTGATGAACTGTTCGTGTTCCATTAAGGAATCGGTGCCAAGAACAGTATCACTACGATTTTCATCGAGTTCTACTTTCCTCCCATTTACCACTGTATTTAGGAATTCCTTTTCGAGGAAAACCGCATGTAAAGCAACAAATACCTTGTTCTCTTATGGGTTGTAGAAGTAATATCCTTTGGTTTCCCTAGGATAACCTATAAATAGGCACTTATCCGATTTTGGTTCAAGTTTGGTACCATCCAAACGTTTAACGTATGCTCAGCATCCCCAAATCTTCAGGTATGAGAAACCCGGTCTCTTTCCAGTCCATATTTCATATGGAGTCTGTTGAACAGACTTTGACGGAACCTTATTCAAAATAAGTATTGCACTATTCAATGCATATCCCCAAAAGGAAATTGGTAGCTCAGTGCGACTCATCAAAGACCTTACCATGTCCAACAAAGTTCGGTTTCTCTGCTCAGACACACCGTTTAATTGAGGTGTTCGGGGAGGAGTCCACTGTGAAAGAATACCATACTCTTTCAAGTAATCGAGAAACTCATTGCTCAAGTATTCTCCACCACGGTCCGACCGTAATGTTTTAATACTTTTGCCGGTCTTTTTTTTAACTTCGTGTCGAAACTCTTTGAATTTCTCAAAAGTTTCTGACTTGTGTCTCATAAGATACACATAACCATAACGCGATGCATCATCCGTAAAGGTTACGAAGTATTCATATCCACCTCTAGCCTGGCTAGATATAGGCCCACATACGTCACTATGAACGAGGGTAACAGTTCGGTGGCACGTGCACCTTTACCGCTAAAAGGTGTTTTAGGCATTTTACCTAATAAACAAGATTCGCAGACGTCAAATGAATTTGGATCAAATCTGTCCAAGTACCCACTGTTCAAAAGTGTGGATATACGAGTCTTGTTAATGTGTCTCAGATGACAATGCCACATATAAGTTTCATCTTTGTTACTTAATTTAAGCCTTTTGTTTGTCATGTTATATGTTTGAGATTGATTTATATTCAAAATATAAAGACCATTATTAACATCAGCACTACATATCTCGAAATCATTTTTATAAACAAAACACCGGTGTTTTGAATACAAAAGTATACCCACATTGGGTTAAACAAGATACAGATATAATGTTTCTAGTCAAACTAGGTACATAATAGCAGTCTGATAAATTAAGTACATGCCCCGATGGCAGTTCCAAAATATAGGTCCCAACGGCCAAAACGGCGACTCTAGTCCCATTTCCAACTCGGAGGTCGATCTCTCTTGAAGCCAGTCTACTGCTAATCTGCAGATCCTGCACATCAGTACATATATGAGTACCACAACCACAACCAGAATCAAAAAATCCAATTTTTAAAACTAGAAGTAGACATGTTTATTTCAACAACAAACATACCTGAAGCCGGAGCCTTGCCCGCCTTCACTTCCTTCATGTGCGCCTTGTACTCACGGCAGTCACGCTTCCAGTGACCCTGTTTTCCACACTGCAGGCAGACATCTTGGGATTTGTCCTTTGCCTTCCCATAAGACTTTGATGATTTTGCCTTGCCCTTGCCCTTTCTCTTTTTCTTCTTCTTCACACCTCCAGAAGCCTTCGGCCAAGCCTTGGCATTCTGAGATGTCGAAGCAAAGTGCACCTCGTGCTTCTTGCCCTTTAAAAGCTCTTTTTCCGCCTCTTTCAGCATTGCCATCAACTCTCCAAGAGTATTTTCTTGGTTTATCATATTATAGTTCATGATGAACCCACTCAGCTGTCAGGAAGAGACTGTAAGATCAAATCTATGGAAGTCTCAGCCTCGAAGACTATGCTTAGCTGTCCCAGCTGTTCGATGTCAGCAATCATCTGTGATACATTATGCTCAATAGATGTACCCTCTGACATGCGAGAGCGAAAGAGCTTCTTCTGCAATTCGTACCTCTGCGATCTAAGGTTAGATTGGTGAAGGTCCCTTAATTTCAACATCATTTCATAGGGATCCAATCCCTTGTTTTTACGACGAAATTATGGGGTCATTGCAGCAAGCATGACAGATTGAGCAGTTGAGTTGTCATCACTATGAGTCTTCCAAAGCTCAAGCTCAAGCAGCAGCTCAATTTTGGACTTAGGCCCAAGAGGTCTCTCTATCGTATAGAGCAATCTCTCAATCCCCAGGACAATCCTGAGGTTCATATCCCAATCATGAAAGTTCGCACCATTAAAGACATTTTCGCCCATAATATTGTCCCTAACATTGACATTTCCAGCCATCTTAATTGCAATAGTCTAACTATTCAATTAACGATTTTGGGTAAGGTCCAACTGTTACAAGAAAAATAATAAAATATTAGTCCAACTAATATAAATATATAAAATGACGAAAATAATATGAAAGCGCGTATTTGGCAAATATTTGAACGAAATTGCAAATTCAATACTGGCCTCCCACTATTTTTCGGTGAGCCTCTAACCCTACGTTGAGTACTCGGGAAACCTAGTTTCCTAGTGGGCTAGGATCCCGTTAAATAACACACAACCTTGACTTTGGCTCAACAAGCTTAATGATTCCAGTTAAGCGGGACCCATTGACAGTGGGAAAGCTTCGTAATCCATGTCGATGAACAAGAAGTGACCTTGACTTTGGCCAACAAGTCACAACTGCCCAAGACATGCGATATATAACAAAGTCTTCGTGGTTCAAAGACATCCACGATGGACATTGATCTTGACTTTGGCCAGCAAACCAATGCCAATCTTGGATCTTGAGAGAGAACCACTCAATGGAAGGAAATCGCTTAATATTGTATTGAGGGTTTTTCGCGTAAATTGGCAACCAATTTATTATCTTTGATTAGGTCTCATCATACACCCTTAGGCATGCATTCTAAAAGCATAATAAGGCGCGGAATAAATAATAATGATATGTGGATGGATATTTAACAAATTATTCCTAGAACAAATCTCTCCATTTCCTCTCTCCCGCTAGCATTATTCTAACTTCTACCCAATTACATAATACAATAAAGAAATCTCATTAACATTGAGGGGAATTGTGAGAAGAGAAATACAAAGAGTCAAGATATAAAAGGCTGGACACGCAGGTCCAATTTAAAAAATTCTAAATTTATTACAACAATTTCCAAAATTGCCCTCACCCTTCTAATATCCATCTGATATACATTATTCATACAATACATCCATGTATTCACACAAAGCATGTTATTCAATCAATCTAATCCAATTAATTAATCTTTGAATTAATGACCATCCAATGTTCAAACAACGATTTGATTTGCACGAGTCCAACTCGTTTTAAGAATAAGTACTCAAAGTACGTATTCTTGAATTATATTGAACTGCAATTTTAAATCCAATTTAATTTGCATTCAAGACTAATTCTAATTTAATTCCAAATTAAATAATTACACTTATTTATGTGTCTTTTAGACTTAGATTCTAAATCTAATCTTAATGGGTCTCAAAAGCCCAATTAACATCTAATGTCAATTTAATTAAAGTCCAATGGGCTTTTAATTAATTATTAAGGCATGGACTTTGGCAACCAAAGCCCAATAAGGAATCACCATTTGCCATAAAATCAATTTTGGCCCATTAGGCCCAATTAAATATTTAAAGCCCAATTATTATATTTGGACTTTATGGAATGGTTTTAGGCCCAATTTGGATCCAATCCAATTGTCATAAACCAAGCTTGGCCCAACCAAGCCCATTAAGCCCAAATACAACAATATTAGCCCAATTCAAAATTAAAGACTAATTTTAATTAATATAAAATTCCAAGTTCCACATTAATTTAAATTCAAGTGTAATAGTCATAATTAATTAGTTAAACCAATATTTCCAAAACATCACTTAAACTAATTAATCATGCTTTAACATATTCAATTCATGTCCAACATAATTGAAGCAAAATGAATCAATAATAACATGCTAAGGCTCACGGTTTTAGGCATAAAATTACAATCAATTTGATTTCAATCTAATTAAATCAACAATCAATTTATTTCATGTTTTTAAACACATCCAATGGTCTAAAATCAAAAAATCACCATGAACACTACAAGGGTTATGTTCGGCCAAGCTAACGAAATTAGGGAAAATTTTATCCAATCCATTTTCTCAAATTTTAAGATGCATAAATCTAATTCATCATCATCCAAGCTCATCCAAACAACCAATTTGAAGAAATCATGCTCAAAACATAAAAACCCCAAATTAAAGTATATAAACCATAAACTCATTTCATGCTTAGAAAAGGCTTTTGATACCATTGTAGGTGTTCCTAGAACATGTCAAGGATCTCTAATCATGATATGTGTGTGAATACTCAAAGAAGTTGCGGAAAATATTACAATGATCGGATTGATGAAAGTATGAAGTTCAAAAACTTTTGATGTTGATGAAGAGCTCCAAGCTTTTCTTGAGTTCCAACTCAAGAGATTAGTTTCCCTAACACCTTGTATGACTCCTTGGAAGTGCTAGCTTGAAGAAATTTTGAAACAAAATTTCTAAGTGAAGGAGGAGGGTTCTCGGCTTTTGCAAGAGAATGGAGAGAGAATTTTTTTATTTTTGTTGTGTATTTTATTTTTAAAAAATCAATTATGATTTACCAAAAATCAAGTTGGTATATGTCATTCCAAATGACAAAATGTGTAGGATTTTAGTTGAGTGAAAAATAAGTAAACCAAGCTTTACACATAACCTTAACCACTTCCATCACTAGTCAAACTAGTTGATGTAAGTCAAGTGAGTCCCACCACTTGTAAATTCCGAATTTAAGTCGAACAATCCAACACACAACTTCGCTCGGGCCCGGGTTCGTTTAATTCCGAATTAACGAATTTACCGTTGCGACATTATTATTAAAGTCGCTTACGAATTAATTCTAAATTAATTCGTTTGCCCGAATTAAAATCCAATTTTAATTCCGCATTGAAATCTAATTTCAATTAATATATCGAATATATTATTTAATCGATTAATTCCAAATTAATCGTTCTCTCTCTTCTATTCAAATTTTATCCCAGATAAATTCTTGCCATAATTAATCCTAGATTAATTTTCTCTCTCTCATAATTAATCACAGATTAATTATGTTCGAGTCAAACTTCATCGGTGAATCTTTGGGAAGCGACCCATGAGAGTCCTGGATATGTCGGTAGTAAATCTGGTCGTCGGACTATCTGAACACGTGCGTACCACGTACCACGTTCTTACCGATTTACAAGACATGGTTGGCTTCTAGCAAAACACCGTGCCTACCCAATTCTCCAGAAATATACTTTTAAGGAATACATAATCTTTATCAAGCGTAGTATATTAAGTGTTGCGTATTACGATCCAGTATCAGATGTCACATGTTAGGCCTGGGGCTGGAATTATGTCTGTTCCATACGAAGCATATATCGGATCACTAGCAACTAGTCTCTGTAATCGGATAATCATAACCTTGTCATATTATCCCGATAGTTGCAACATATTAGAGTATCAGTTATGTATCCATACGTGATCATCATCTCCATATGACTGAAGTGACACTTCCATATTGATATCACACCAAATACACTACGATTCTCAATAAATCCAGAAGAGGCGTACATGGAACCTGTTAAAGCCCCGAACGACCAAAACCAAAGCGTACTGATTGTCGTAAGTATTAGCGATGCAAGTCTCGGGTTAAGACCAAATACACCTAACCTGATTCAGATTCCCATAGACACATAGTCATACTACCAATGAGATTCTGAGTGGTCTATCCAGATTGAAATTGTTCCCGTACCATCGGTAAACAGAACCTCCTATTACACTTGCATTAGTATCCAATACCCAAATATATGAGTAGCTAATTTCTTTTCTGCTGGGGTAAGGGTGAAGCTTTTATGATGGAAACATAGATTAAACTCGCTTCTATTATAATAAATAAATTGAAATTTAATGATTAAAATTTAATTTAATTCTACATTAATTATTGACAATCTTTCTACCGCATTTATGGTTGGTTTTATCTTTCTACCGCATTTATGGTTGGTTTTATCTTTCTACCGTCTTTATGGCTGGTTTTATATGTCTACCGCCTTTATGGCTGGTTTTATATGATTTTGGCATTATTAAGTACCTTGGTAGGACTTGTTATAGACAAACGGTATCACCGCCTTTATGGTTGGTTTTATGTTTTTGGCATGCTTAGTACCTTGGTAGGACTAATTATTGACAGAAATGACTATCGCTTTTATGGCTGGTTCTTTTTATGGGATAATTAATTCCTGTAATAGATTAAGTGGGTAAAAATGACAATTTATAAATTATAATAAAGCGAGATTTCTAAATGTTTAAAAGACTAAAAGTGGATCCTCTACCTCCAGCATATCCTTCTATTATTGTATTCCAACCTAAAATCCTCTAACTACTTCAACAAACTAAACTTTTCATTTAATCACTGTTTATTATTCTATTTTGCTAAATCTCTTCTCTGTGGATCAATCCCGGACTCATCGGGTTATTTTATTAATTCGACACTCTTATACTTGGGAGTAAAGACCACTTTTCGAGCGTGTCAAGTTTTTGGCGTCGTTGCCGGGGAAGTATTATTTAGTAGATAGAATATTTATTAATTTATCTTTCTCTACTTTTCTTTTATTTATTTTTATTTCATATTTTATTTTTATTTAATTTCTACATCTTATTTTTCTTTATTTGTTCTTGTTTTTATGTAGACCTCATTGTCCTGATTAATCTTTGATGAACCCTGAATCCAGAAATCCCACATATAGAGAGACCTTGTTCTTAATTTTTCTTGGTTACAGGAAACAGAAAAATCAACTTAAAAGGTGTTTGCTGTTCATTAAAGAATTTTTCGAACCATCCCCATATAAAGATGCTCTCATAAAGCTTCACGAAAACATAATTCAAGACATTGAGAAAAATGAACCAGAAATTCAATTGAGATTGGAATTGACGAGGGTTAGAGGATGTTTTTAGATCTAAATTACTGCATCTGTATTTCATTTATCTGTTCTTTCACTTTATCAGTTAATTTCTTTCTTTTATTTATTTTTACAGTTTCATATTTTTGCATTTAGTTTGTCTATAAAGTTGCATGAAACACTGGTCTCGAACATCTAGGGGTAGATTAAAAATAGAGTCTTCATCAACTTCATTGTTTGTAAGAATGGCTGAAAACCAAATTGAAAATCCACATGCCCGAGTTGAAAATCCAGTTAATCAGGAAGAAAATGAGTCTCAGCATGGAGATCCTAATCACCCTAGGACACTCAGACAATTCATGAACCCCACTAGGTCAGGATCACCATCTTGCATTGTTTTTCCGCCAGAAGCAGCACGCTTCAATTTTAAATCAAGTGTCATGAATATAAGAGAGTTCGAAGAATTATGTAACACTTGCACAGACCAAAATTGTAGCATGAATATAATTCGGTTAAAGTTTTTTCCCTTTTCTTTAAAGGATAAAGCTAAAATTTGGCTACAAAACCCTAGGTCAGGATCTATTAGAACATGGTATGATTTACAAGAGCAGTTTTTTAAAAAGTTCTTTCCCCCTCATAGGACAAATTCCCTTAAGAGAAGAATCACAACATTCACACAAGAGTCTGGGGAAACACTTTACCAATGTTGGGAGAGGTATAAAGAGATGTTAAATATTTGTCCACATCACGGGTTTGAAACATGGAGGTTAGTTGCCCAATTCTACGAGGGTTTAACACCCCAAGGTAGACAAGTAGTGGAGATGATGTGTAATGGTGAGTTTAGGGACAAAGATCCCGAATATGCACTAGATTACCTAGAGCATATAGCATATAATACACAACAATGGGATACAATTGGTACATATGAGTCATTTGTTAAACCACAGCCATCTCGTAGAGGTATGTTTAACCTTAGGGAAGACCATGACCTTGCTGCCAAGTATGCATTTTTGTCTAAAAAAATTGAGGCTTTAGAAACAGGGAACATGGATCATGTCAAGTCAGTTCAGGAAATCATATGTCAAATTTGTAGTTCAAATGAATATGTCACAGAAGTTTTCCCGTCCTTACCAGCCCTGAAAGATTGTCTCAATGACCAGGTCAGTTCTATAAACACATTTAATAGACCAAATCCAAACCCATACTCACAGACCTATAATCCTGGTTGGAGAAACCATCCAAACTTCAATTGGAGGAATGATAACCAAGCACAACCTTCACACCAACCTCCCCAGTTTCACCAGAATTTCTAAAATTCCCAGAATTATGCACCATATGTCCCACCACCTAGGAAAACCATTGAAGATAACTTGAGTGCATTTATGAAAAAATAAGAAACCATCAATAACCAAAATGCACAAATGATGAATGATTTGAAGGAAACTTTTGATAAAATCACATCTGCTTTGGCCATTAAAGAAAAAGATAAGTTTCCTGCACAACCTTAGTCAAATCCCAAGAGTCATCAAAACCCTCACGAGGGTAGTTCTGAAAGTCAACACTTAGACCAAGTCAAATCTATTATTACTCTTCGTAGTGGTAAGACCATGCACAGACCTATTCTTGAACCTTGTGAAACTGAGGAAAAATCAAAATCAGAGGGTAAGGAATGGGTTGATGAGCCATTACCCGTTGTTGATAATAACAGTTTTTCTCATGCACCTTCATTTCCTCAGGCATTAAAAACAAAGAAATTGAACCATTCCCCAAAGATTTATGAAATATTCAAACAGGTAAAGGTCAATATCCCTTTGTTAGATGTCATTCAACAGATACCATCATATGCCAAATTTCTGAAAGATCTGTGCACCGTTAAAAGAAAACACCAAGTAAGAAAGAAAGTTTTTCTAGCTGAACAGGTAAGTTACATTCTCTCAACCAATAATGCATTAAAATACAAAGACCCTGGTTGTCCAACTATTTCTTGTATTATTGGAAATCAAAACATTGAACATGTTTTGCTTGATCTTGGAGCTAATGTAAATTTATTACCATTTTCAGTTTACCAACAACTTAATATCGGTGAGATGAAACCAACCTCAACTACCCTTTTACTTGCCGATAGATCAGTTAAGGTACCCAAAGGAATTGTGGAAGATATGTTATTGCAAATCGATAAATTCGTATATCCTGTGGGTTTTATTGTTTAGAAACACAACTTGTGGCAGAGGTTATAAGCCAATCTCTGTAATACTTGGTCGACCATTTTTAGCAACAGCTAACGCTTTAATTAATTGCAGGAATGGAATCATGAATCTTTCTTTTGGCAACATGACATTAGAGCTAAATATTTTTAACATGTGCAAACAGCCATATGATGAAGATAATGAAAATGAAATCGTAGAATCAATTGAACCTATTGTGGATGAGCATATTCAGGGGAGTTTATCCGATCCAATGAAATTTTTTATTGCTAATTATGTTGAGTCAAGTGCGCAAATAGATTCGGATATTACTAATGATTTTCTACTTGACTATATTTAGGTATTGGAAGACGATGAAAAGATTAAAAATTTGGAAGAACTGGGAACATTAGAAGAAGAAAAACATGAAGAAGCACCCAATTTGGAGTTAAAAGCTTTGCCAGAAGGACTGAAATATGCATTTCTAGAAGATAATCAAACTTACCCTGTGGTAATTTCTTCTTCTCTAACAAGCGATCAAGAAGGTAAACTTTTAAATGTGTTGAAAGAACATAAACTGGAAATTGGATGGACTTTAAAAGACATAAAAGGTATTAATCCATTAATCTACACACACCGAATACATCTAGAAGATAATGCTAGGACATATCGTCAACCTCAAAGAAGATTAAACCCTCACTTGAAAGAAGTAGTAAGAACTGAGGTCCTTAAACTTCTTGATGCATGCATTATCTATCTTATTTCTGATAGCAAGTGGGTAATTCCTACACAGGTTGTACCTAAAAAGTCTGGAATCACTGTTGTAAAAAATGATAAAGGGGAATTAATCCCAACTCGCATTTCATTTAGTTGGCGTATGTGCATTGATTATAGAAAATTGAATGACGCAACTAGAAAAGATTATTTCCCTTTGCCATTTCTTGACCAAATTTTAGAAAGAGTAGCTATACACCCTTATTATTATTTTCTTGATGGTTACTCGGGTTATTATCAAATTCCCATTGCTTTAGAAGACCAGGAAAAGACCACATTCACATGCCCATTTGGAACATTTGCATTTAGGAAAATGCCTTTTGGACTTTGTAATGTACCTGCAACATTCCAACGATGCATGTTGAGCATATTTAGTGACATGGTTGAACACAGTTTAGAGGTCTTTATGGATGTTGTAACTGTCTTTGGAAATTCATTTGATAATTGCTTGACTAATCTGGAGTTTTGAAAAGATGTGAAGAAAAAAGACTTGTGTTAAATTGGGAAAAATGCCATTTCATGACTGATTCAGGAATTGTTTTAGGACACGTTGTGTCGTCTAAAGGTATTGAGCTTGACAAAGCAAAAATAGAGGTCATTTCTAAATTACCATCACCAAAAATAGTCAGAGACATTCATCATTTGATAATTGCTTGACTAATCTGGAGTTTTGAAAAGATGTGAAGAAAAAAGACTTGTGTTAAATTGGGAAAAATGCCATTTCATGACTGATTCAGGAATTGTTTTAGGACACGTTGTGTCGTCTAAAGGTATTGAGCTTGACAAAGCAAAAATAGAGGTCATTTCTAAATTACCATCACCAAAAATAGTCAGAGACATTCATTTTTTTTAGGACATGCAGGATTTTATAGGAGGTTCATTAAAGACTTTAGTACCATATCCAGACCCTTATGTAACCTCCTATTAAAATATGCAACATTTGAATGGATAGAAGAATGTCAAAAATCATTCCAAAAAATTATCAGTCTTTTGACTTCTGCTCCTATTATGCAATCCCATGATTGGTCTTTGCCTTTTGAACTAATGTGTGATGCTAGTGATTATGCAGTTGGTGCAGTTCTAGGGCAGAGAAAGGAAGGTAAGCCGCATGTGATATATTACGCTAGTAGAACATTAAACAGTGCACAAATGAATTACACTACCACAGAAAAAGAACTATTTGCTGTAATATTTGCATTGGATAAATTTCGATCATATTTAATCAGTTCTTCAACTGTTGTTTACTCTGATCATGTTGCTGTTAGATATTTGATGTCTAAACAGGATGCCAAGCTAAGATTAATACGGTGGATTTTGTTGCTTCAAGAATTCAATCTCATAATCAAAGACAAAAAAAGGACAGAGAACGTGGTTACAGATCACTTATCGAGACTTGCAATCGAGTCACTAATCGATACCACTCCTATCAATGATTCTTTCCCCGATGAATTTTTATTTTCGGTAAACGTAATGCCTTGGTATGTTAATATTGTCAATTTCCTTGCAACAGGAAAGATACACTCACACTGGAGCCAACAAGATAGGAGGAAATTTTTTACCGATGTCAAAAGATTCTACTGGGATGATCATTATCTGTTTAAATGATGCCCTAATCAGATTTTCAGATGATGCATACCTGACAGTGAGATAAGTGGTGTTATTCAGTTCTGTCATTCAGAAGCATGTGGAGGTCATTTCTCATCTAAGAAAACCGCTGCAAAAATCTTGCAGTGTGGATTTTATTGGTCCACCATTTTCAAAGATACATACACTTTCTGTAAAACTTGCGAAAATTGTCAAAAGTTGGGATCAATTTCAAAAAGAAACATGATGCATTTAAATCACATCCTTGTCATCGAAATCTTTGATTGTTGGGGGATAGATTTCATGGGCCCATTTCCACCATCCTTTGGATTTTTATATATTTTAGTTGCAGTCGACTATGTTTCAAAATGGGTCGAGGTAATTCCTTGTCGGAACAATGATCACACAACTGTGATCAAATTTTTACAAGAAAACTTGTTGAGTCGATTTGGAAATCCTCGAGCCATCATAAGTGATGGAGGTAAACACTTTTGTAATAGACCCTTTGAATCCTTAATGAAAAAGTATGGAGTCACACACAAAGTTTTCACCTCTTATCACCCTCAGACAAACGGACAAGTAGAATTAGCAAATAGGGAAATTAAACAAATTCTAGAAAAAAAACGGTTAACCCAAATCGCAAAGATTGGTCTCTTCGACTAACTGATGCACTCTGGGCATATCGAACAGCTTTCATAACATCCTTGGGTATGTCTCTCTATCGTCTAGTTTATGGAAAACCTTGTCATTTGCCTGTAGAACTTGAGCATAAAGCATTTTGGGCTACTAAAGCATTTAATTCAAACCTTGAAAATGCTGGTCATGAACATAAATTGCAACTAAATGAACTTGAAGAATTAAGGAATGATTCATATGAGAATACAAAAAATCTTAAAGCTAAAACTAAAAGCCTTTCATGATAGTCGAATTTCACGAAAAATATTTGAGGTTGGTCAAAAGGTTTTGCTTTATAATTCTCGTCTTCATTTATTTCCTGGAAAGTTAAAATCCAAATGGAGTGGCCCATTTATTGTGAAACATGTTTACCCATACGGGGCTATTAACATTGAGAATCCTAGGGACGGTGATGTATTTAAAGTTAATGGACAGCGTCTGAAACCCTTTTTGGAGTACTCAAAATTTCAAGAAACTTTTTTCCTATCAGACCCAGTATACCTTGATTGATGTAGTTTCTTTCATGTTCTGTTTAATATTTCTGTAATTTCCATTTTTCTTAGTTTTACAGTGTTATTGTTCTTTTATTTTATCTCACACCCCGGTAAAGCAGCGGATAACGGTACTCCGTGACTCAAGTCGGTTATTTCAGTTTCCTAAAAATACTGATACCCACAAACCAAGGCATGGAAGAAAATCTCGCAACACTCCATAAATATTTTCCTGCACTTCCCCGAAATGCTCTGATTAAAATTTACAAAGCCTGCACAGAAAGAATGAGAATTCTTATGATTCATGGTATTTCTAGTGATATTCGTTGGGTAATCGAAGCAATGGTTCGTTTGGCAGGTGAGTCATCTGACTCCTTCATTCCTTACATGTCTGGTTCAGGGAAAAGTACATATTCTAAAAAACGAAGAGCTAAACAAATGGGTGTTTGTTATAAGTGTGCACGATGTACGTGCAACACTCGTTGTCGTTCTTTAGGATGGTGTTCGATAATCGTGAGGAAAAAATACAATTCATTAGGGATGGACTGAGTAAGGAGCCTTTTGATGATATATCATTGACTCTTGAGACGCATCCTAGTGGATATATTCATCGTGAAATTCTCAGATTACACACACAATTTCATAAGGAAAGACAACCAAACAGTCTCGGGAATCTGACTTTAAAATACCCTGTTTGCCAATTTATAAGAAAAATGGATGGGAAGCCTATCCCCGACCCATAGAGGGCGTTCAAGCCGTTACTGGACGTAAAACCAGAGGAAGATGTGAGCCACAATCACAACTACCAGTACATATTATTGCATTGATTTTCTTTACTTTAAGTTATTGTTTTCCTTTACTTTTTTCCGATAGTATCTAACTTTTTTGTTCACGATCTATTTTTCTGATAGTTTTCATTTTGCAGATATTAGTGCATTTCTCACTCACCCTTTTCAGGATCTATAAATTCATCTTGTCATCTCTTTTTCCTCAACACATCTAGCTAAGAGCGGTAGCACAAATGGAGACAACTTCAAAACGACGATTCACTAATATTTGTGTATTTTGTGGAACTAGCTCCGGAACTAAACCAGAATTTGTTGAGGGAGCAAGAGAATTGGGTAGAGTTACGGCAAACAAAAATATGCACTTAGTCTATGGTGGTGGAAATCTTGGATTGATGGGGTGTATTTCAAAAGCTGTACAAGAAGGTGGAAGTCAAGTTTTGGGGATCATCCCAAAACCTTTAACAGAAAGCCACATCATCGGAAAATCAAATGGAGAAGAATGTATTATCCCAGGTATGTCTGAAAGACTCACTGAAATGATCAATCATGATGATGCTTTCATTGCTTTACCAGGTGGGCTCGGAATATTGGAGGAAATATTCACTGTTGCGTCATGGGCAAACTTGAATATTCACCAAAAACCTATTGGGCTATTTAATGTTAATGGATTTTTCGATTTTCTTTTTGTATTTCTTGAAGATGACAAAATGAATGGGTTTATTTCAAAACCGGTAAGAGATATATTCCTAACTACACAAACATCTGATGATTTAATAGACCAACTCTTAGCTTATGAACCAAAAATCGACCCTATTCTTTCCAAGTTGAACTGGTCTGGTAACGATCTTGGCAAAAAGCGCAAAGTAAACCTGGACCTTAATCTGTAATCTTTAGTTATAACTGTCAATTCCATAATAACCAGGTGATATCTTCTAAACTCTTTCTTTATTTCTTTAAACATTGGGGACAATGTCTCGTTTTGGTTGGGGGGAGATGATAGTTTAGGAAATAAATAATTTTCATGGTTATGTCTGTTTCATTTATGTTAGTTTTTACTGTGTTGTTATTTTGTGTGTAAAAATATATATCCATATATATACACACAAACTAACAACAAATTTTTTTTCTAAACCAAATGGAATTTTTGTTCAGAGGTGGCTGTGTAAGGAGTTTTCACTGCTGAGACGCATCTCAATATAATTCGTAACAAGTTATTTATCGTTCTTTTCTTTTTTGAATCATTTAAATTTGTGAATTCTCGATAACATTGATTAAATTTGATCTTTATATGCTCGTCTGGCAGATACTAGCAACAATATGGTAACATATGACCATGGGTGGTAATTGAAAATTATGTAATATTCAGTTCTCTAATTTGTTGGAGGTAAAACCTAAAAGCAGTGAAATTTTTTATTATGCAAAAAAAAAAAGATAAAAAAAGGGAGAAGTTTGAATAAAGTTTGTTTCGTAGCCTTTCTAACCCGAACAATTACGTCTGAATGAATGTTTTAACACTTAGTACCCTAAGGCCAACTAGTCTGGGAATTACTGGCCCAAATCTCGTTACAAGGGTTAAAAAGAAAGCTTAAGGAAATCGAACACTGTTTATCTGAGATCCGATCAATTAAGCCCGTATGGGTGTCTTAACACCTAGTGCCCTAAAACCAACTAGTTTGGGAGTCACTGGCCCAAAGTTCCATATACGGATTGAAGATATGTTTTAGAAACTATTTATCTGAGATTTGAGCAATTAAGTCTGTAGGGGTGTCTTAACACCTAGTGCCCTAAAACCAACTGGTTTGGGAGTCACTGGCCCAAAGTTCGATACATAGATTGAAGATATGTTTATAAATAACTTTCACTGCCAAAAAATTGTGTAAACTCTAATATAATTTTAGGACAAAAATATTACTCTCTTTTCAATAAACACCTGTGATATTATGGGCACAATATATTGATTAATACCTTGTTTTATGAGATATGGAATAATGGTAAAAAAAAAAGTACAGGAGAAGTCATTTATTTGATCATTCAGAAAGAAAGAAAACAGTTGTTGACTTAGATAAGAATTTTTCTTCCGCTTGAATTACTAGGGACTGGTAATAAGCTAGTTGGGGGTGTGATGAATACTTGCATATTTATTAGACGATAAGTTAATCATTTTACACTTATAGTTTCATTAATCCCATTAAATTGACACATTTGTGAAATAATATTTTAAAATTATGCTTTGAGTGCTTTTACTGTGTTATTTTATGTTTTTGTCAAGAAAAATACTGCTCGGAAGCTCGACGGGACAAATCAGACGTGAAAAAAAAATAAAAAAAATGGAAATTCTGCAAGCACGTCGTAAATTCTGCAACCACGTCGTAAATTCTACAAGCACGTCATAAATTCTGCAAGCACGTCGTGACACTTGGAACCTTTGCATCGCGACACTTGTCCTACAACGTGGCTTCACCATTATCTGACACGTGTCCACAACATCCATTCGCTGGTCTGGGTGGCCAAGTTGCCTATAAATAGGAGCGTCCGGCATTAGAAATTTTCATACTTTCTTTCATGATTCCTCTGTAAATCTTGGAGAGAGTCTTGTTTGCTTATTTACTTAAAGCTTTTTGTAACGTTTTTTCTTTCAATAATAAAAGTACGAGTATGTTTTATTACAAAATGAGTAGCTAATTTCTTTTTAGCTGGGGTAAGGGTGAAGCTTTTATGATGGAAACATAGATTAAAATCACTTCTATTATAATAAATAAATTGAAATATAATGATTAAAACTTAATTTAATTATAGATTAATTATTGACAATCTTTCTACCGCCTTTATGGCTGATTTTATCTTTCTACTGCCTTTATGGCTGGTTTTATCTTTATACCGCCTTTATGGCTGGTTTTATCTGTCTACCGCCTTTATGACTGGTTTTATCTTTCTACTGCCTTTATGGCTGATTTTATTAGTCTACCGCCTTTATGGCTGGTTTTATACGATTTTTGCAAAATTAAGTACATTGGTATGACTTGTTATAGACAAACGGTATCACCGCCTTTATGGCTGGTTTTATGTTTTTGGCATGCTTAGTACCTTGGTACGACTAATTATTGACAGAAATGACTACCGCTTTTATGGCTGGTTCTTTTTATTGGCATAATTAATTTCTGTAATAGGTTAAGTGGGTAAAAATGGCAATTTATAAATTATGATAAAGCGAGATTTCTAAATGTTAAAAGACTAAAAGTGGATCCTCTAACTCCAGCATTTCCTTCTATTATTGTATTCCAACCTAAAATCCTCAAACTACTTCAACAAAGCAAACTTTTCATTTCTGCACTGTTCATTGTTCTATTTTGCTAAATATCTTCTCTGTGGATCGACCCCGGACTCACCGGGTTATTTTATTACTTCGACACTCTTATACTTGGGAGTAAAGACTACTTTTCGAGCGAGTCAGAATGCGGGAAAATCAAAGTTTCCCATTTCTTTAATTTTTTTCTAGGTAAAACACTCAAAAACAGAAATTTTTAACCCGGAAATCATAATTTCAGTATATTACCATACAACCCCATAACTTTTTATTTTAATCATTTTAGTCCTAAGTGGTTCAAAACAAGCTTAGGTGATTTCCAATCACAACCAAAATGATTTTTACATCAAATATAAATCAAAACAGAAATCTGAAAAATTTTCCAGATTTTTCAGTAATTACGAAAATGCCCATAAACTTTGCATTTTGATCATTTTTAGTCCTAATTTGTCAAATACATAATTAGATGATTCCAAATCAATACCAAAATGATTTATACATGTCTTATACATGAAAATACAAATTTCAATTCAAGAAAACAATTTTTCCCAAATTACCGAGAGGTCCCTTAATTTTTCAGGATTAAATCCAATCAATCCCAAATTTAATATACATCATATATACATCAAATTACAACACATATATGACAATCCCCAAATTTGGAAAGAGTTATGAACCCTAATTTTATAATTTCCATAAATTGACAAATTACACCCAATTAAACAAATTCAATACTTTAATCCAATCCTTACCACACCAAACAAGTCTCACCACCATGAAACAACTCAAGAACAATTATAGGTCATTTATGAGTGGCTAAGCAACTCTAGAATGGAAACCAAGTTATCTAATGACCAAAAGTGTGCTTATTAACCATTAATAAGCAAACTTTGTTTATATACATGCATACATCTTTCATTCATGCTTCCAACCATCATATTACAAAACTAAAAGAGTAGAGAAACAACCAAACATCATATGTTAAAGCTTGGAACCCTAAAAACATTTTTCTAGTTGAAAAGAAATTGAAAAAAACTTACAAAAGTTTAAGTTTTCTTCAAATCTTCTTCTTTTCTTCATCTTTTTCTTTCAATTCTCTTTTTGTAACATTTTTGGAAGCTTAACACACAAAGTTGCAAATGAAAAATGAAACCCTTATATATGTAGGGTTAGGAACAAAATTGGGCATTTTTGGAAATAAAAATTTGGCAATTTTTAATCAATATTAAAGAAGCCAAATACAATTTTGCTACCTTTTCCAAAAAGTAAAATACATGTGCACCAATCATATTTTGTCATTTAAAAGCATAATGATGATAAAGATAAATGTATTTAATCATTCTAATTATTTAATAATTAAATAATTAGATAATTACTTAATACAAATATCTAAATACATGTATCATAATTACTTTAAATATTCCATAATACACATATTTGGAACATGTTTCAAATACTTTATTTGACCAAAAATTAATGTGTATTTAATAAAATCAAGTATTTAATCCAAATACACATTAACTTGGAAATGACCGAATATCCCCTATGCATGTATCTTTTCGTTTAACCGTTAAATGATTTATAAATAATCAATATTATTTATAATAGTTGCCCTAGTGCTCTACAAATATGTTTCATTAGTGAGACTCTCTAGATTCACGCATATCTATCACGAAATCCAATTGCATGCCCATAATCTACCAACTCGTAAATTATGACGACGACAGATAAACTCGCTGAATCATACATGTCGAGGTCATCGTATACGTATAATCCCTCCGTCACAGGTATTCGGATTATCCCAGAGATATAGATAAAAATGTCAAATCTCTATAGGTATAATCTCGTTGATGATTATATTAGCAATCTCTTAATAACACTTAGAAATTACTTCTACAGTGTACCACGGGCCCATGAATTTAACAGATTTCTAATTGCACATTGAATACCTATGCTCTGTACACATAACCGACAAATCTTATCTTGATACACACAGGATATCCTGAGGATCAGTCCACACCCAACGAATAGACGGAGGTCTTATATAAATATATCGGTGACGTGACTGCCATCAAAATATGGAGGATACCTCATACATTCACAGTGGTATCTCAAGTCGAATGACCATTATGCTCACTTGACCCTAGAAGATTCCTATTGACGTTGGTGTACCATATATTAGGAAATCTTTGGTGAGTCGTTCAGTATTTATCCAATATAAACACCTACACATCTATACGAGTCTCCCAAGACTCATAGTTCATTGGGATAAACCAACAGACCAAGTCTCGATATACGACGTGTACTGGTCTCGGCAGATCTTACTAACCAATCTGTGTTTGTAAATTTTGACCAGAAACTTTATTTGATAATATACTTCTAGTAGTGACACTTCCCAATGTCAATTACAAACTACTTTGTAACTGTGCACTACATTATATATTATCGGGTCTTTGTCTAATATATACATATCACTAAATCCTATTTAGTTTCAATCTAATCATAATTAAATCGAATATGTATATAAAAGCAAGAAGTACTACCATAAATAAGTAATATTATGGAAAAATGAATTGTTCGTATTCATAAATCAGACATAAATACGATCCGGATTGGCACTCTGAGTACCAACCCTAACACACGCGACACTTCAATCCCTGGTGTCATTATCAAACCCCTGGGTAGAAGTGCTCCGATCCAGATACCTTCACTTTAAGGATCCAGAATGCATAAATGGATGAAGTACATGTGGGAAAAGCACAAATCCCATGTGGCCTGCCAATCCCTAATGACATTATCAAACCCCCGGGGTCGAAGTGTTATTACCACATGGCTTGCATTTCTGAGGAATGAGCTTGAGTAAGCCGAACACGGGGAGGTTTTTGCCTTGTGAGTTATCTGGCCGATCCCACTAAGAACCATCAGGCGCATAGCACGGGGACGATCGAAGTGCCTTCGTGACTCTTGTAGCCTCGAGTAAGCCGAACACGAGGAGGTTTTTATCCCTACGAGTTATCTGACTGATCCCGCTGAGAACCACTAGAAGCATAGCACGGGGACGGCCGAAGTGCCTCCGTGACTCTTGTAGCCTCGGGTAAGCCGAACACGGGGAGGTTTTTACCCGTGTGAGTTATCTGGCCGATCCCGCTGAGAACCACCAGACACATGGCACGGGGACGAAAAAGTACCTATGTGACCCTTGTAGCCTTGGGGAGGCCGAACACGGGGAGGTTTTTGCCCCCGTTAGTTATCTGGCTGATCCACTCCAAGATCTGTAGCTCGTCTTATCGAGACGCTGAATTGTAAGATTCAGAATTGTTGTTTTGGGTAGTCCCAGATAGGATGTTGTCTTGAGCTCCCGCTTTGTTAGCTTTTGAGTCTGTGCGAATTATGTGCTAAGTCACCTCCGCAGTGTTAATATTGTCTGAGTCCTCAGGTCATTTTTATGGATGACCTGGGTAGGGACGCCTTTACCAGGATTCACGGAGCACCGGAGGTTGAAAATATTCCCTCGCGGTTAAGTCTCACCTTGTTCCACAGACTCGAGGCTACATTCGTTCCATCGAGGTCGTACTGTTATCACTAGCTCAGGGTCGGGTTATGTCCCACCGAGTGTATATATTTATTGGCGTGGGGTCGGAGTGTAGGACGCTGTTCAGGCTCGCGGCCTAGTCGGGAGTACGGAGTAGCCCACGGGGAATTAAACCGGAGATATAAAATGGAGTCGCCACCCAGTGTGAACTGGGAAAATAATTTAAGGCCGCACTCACCCCTCGCAAGGGAAGACCTCAAACCGTTGGGTTCGGAATGGTCCCTTAATTATGCCACTTGTAATGAACAGATTTATGTAATAATATAACCGAGTCTACGCAACAACAACCTACATCTAAGTTTGCATACTACCTATATCTAAGTTTGCATGCATAAAAGTAAGTCGGAATAACGGCAAGCACACAATCTCATGCATACATTAAATCGCTAAGCATGGCAATATAAATAAATAATAGTCTAAACATAAACTTAGAAGAGACATAATCAAGTTCCTAATGCGAAAGAAAAAACTAAATCATGCTTGGAAATAATCAACTAATCATGCATAAAAAAGTAACATACTAAACAACCTAATCATGCATAAAAAAAATAACATACTAAACAACCTAATCATGCCCAAAAGTAACATACTATTTCTAACAAACAACAAATAAACATAAGATTGGATGACACGAAATATGTGTGTTTCTCAAACGGTACGTGGCATTGTATCCCGAGTACAGACCACACTATCGTCCATTCGGATTCGGCTACGGAATTTACGTCCGGATTTCCATCCGATATACCGCAAGAGATAACACATATTTCATTCATCTCATGGCCATAGCATACATTAACCAACAATACTCATGCGAGGGAATATTAATAAATAACAGAAAATAAGCGGAGATAAATATAAAAGGGTGCAGGTCTAACCTCTTAAGTCGTCTCTTGGAAGTGCGTTACGCGGTTTTCGGAAGGGTTGATGCTCTGTAACTTTTTTGATTTACTGGTTCGTTGTTTTACTTCGTTGCCTCGCTGTTTTGGGCTGATGTTTGATCACTTTTTTTGGCGGTATTTGGGCTATGTTTCAGGGCAAAAGTTCGGTGGTAAATGGGCAGATTTTAGGGACTATTTTCGGTGGCAAGACAGTGCAGTTTCGGTGGTTTTAGGGTGCAGTTCAGGGGTGTTTTTCTGCAGTTTAGGTGCATGTTATGGGGCTTGTTTGCGACAGTTTCAGGGGCAGTCCAGGGCTGTATTGGTTGTTGTTTGGTGTGGCTTTAGGGCTGCTGGATTGTGATTATTTGTTCTCAGCTATGCAGGGTTTAGTGCGTGAAGCTGGGCAGTTTTATGGGGGGCTGTTATTAGGCGTGAATTGGGGCTGCTGTGAGCGTGAGGGAGTGAGTGGTGTGTGTGTGGAATGATGTGTGTGCGTGAGGGAGTGAGTGGTGTGTCCGTGGAGTGCTGAGTGTGGTGTACGTGTGTTTAAGTACCGAGTGCTGAGTGTGTGCTAAATGAGCTAGGTGTTGGCAGTTTGTGGGTTTATGGAGAGAGCTGAGTGAGAGAAATATATGCAATGGACGTGTGGCTTTAGGGTTTATGAGGAGTGGCTGTGTGGGTATTGAATGAGAGGGACCGAGAGGCTGAAGAGAGTTAGGAAGGCTTTTAGGGTTTTAGTGCTTTACTTTTGGGACGTGAATTTTCCAGGGGTTCTAAGGTTGGGTTTATGCTTCTTTTTATAGGCAAGGGTTGGGGTTGTCCCTATGCGAATAGGGAAGGAATATTTGTGTAATTATGAGTGGATATTTAATTTGTGTGTTATAAGGAAATGATCCATTCAATTTAGGAAGGTGAATTTGTTTTAGTTTAGGAAAAGGATTTGTTTAATTTAGGAAGAAAATTTGATTTGATTTATTTAATTTAGGCATGTGTTTTATTTAATTTGGAATGTGATTTATTTAATTTGGGAAGGGGGATTTGATTTGATTTAGGCATGTGATTTATTTAAATTAGGAAGGTGATTGATGAGATTTAATTTGAATCTTTTAATTTGGGAATGTGATTTGGTTTGATTTCAGCATGTGTTTAATGTGTGGATTTGTTATTTTGGAAGGAGATGGGAGTGGAATTGGTCTTCTTGGGCGTGTAATTGGGCTCTTTGGTGGGCTTGGTGTGTGGCTTGGTGTTGTGTGGGCTTGGTGTGTGGCTTGCGGGGGTTTTGGGCCAAGGATAAGTTTTAAAATAGAGGCCTAACGAGCAAACCCGAAGCTAAGCAAACGAATTGATCCAACAGGGTATTGATTTCTGACTTTTCCCTTCCGACGTCCGTTTCTCGCGACTTCCACAACTTAAAGAGTAGTGCCTCCGTACGAGGCTCATCATCGGGACTTATATGTAAAAATACAGTGCCTACACGAAACATCTCCCCCTTGGTCATGCTTTGGTTGGCACGGGGAGGTAACATTCTCTCGTGGCTAAGTGTTATCAGTAGCTCGGGGTCGGGTTATGTCCTACCGAGTCTATATATTTATTGGTGTGGGGTCGGAGTATCTCCCTCATGGCCATGATTTGGTTGGCACGGGGAGGTAAAATTCCCTCGTGGCCAAGTGTTATCATTAGCTCGGGGTCAGGTTATGTCCCACCGAGTCTATATATTTATTAGCGTGGGGTTAGAGCATCTCCCCCATTGCCATGCTTTGGTTGGCACGGGGAGGTAACATTCTCTTGTGGCCAAGTGTTATCACTAGCTCGGGGTCGGGTTATGTAGAGGTAACATTCCATTGTGGCCAAGTTTTATCACTAGCTTGGGGTCGGATTATGTCCTACTGAGTCTATATATTTATTGGTGTGGGTCGGAGCATCTCCGTCATGGCCATGTTTGGTTGGCACGAGGAGGTAATATTCCCTTGTGGCCAAGTGTTGAGGGCCGGGCAACCCCAAAAGATTGGAAAAATTATTCTAAGTATTGAAAGGAAAAGACAAGCATACAACAATCAAAAGGCATAGAAAGTGGATAAGATAAATTGAGAAATGTTAAATGTTAAATACAAAAGGCCTCATCGGGGTTACCCCGATAAACATATAGAGTTAAAAAAAAATTCAGTCATGTCAAATGGGCCTCCGGCTGGGGGCAGTGGCAGGAGCTTCTGTTTCAGAGGCAGCAACAGGGGCATTGGGCTCCGAGACCAAAGCAGGTTGAATTGGTTCTAGGAAAGGTTCAGCAGGGTCAGCTATCACCGGCTCGGGTAAAATGCTCAGCTCAAGATCGGTAGGGGTGGAGAAGGGCTCGCTACGGGTTCAGGGATGGGCTCAGGATCTTGACCTATTTCAAGATTTTGGTCATTCCCGGAGGCTTCATACAGATTACGGCAAACCTCCTCAAGAGAGATCTCCCACTTGCATATTCTTACAATGGTGCATACCAGTTCCAAGTCCACTTCAGGTTGGAGTGCTCCAAATATCCGAATACAACTCTTCATTCCTTCAACCTTCGCTTCTTCTTTGGAAGACTCCAGCTGACCAAGTTCATCGGCCTCCATCCTTCTCAAGTCTTCATAGGCATTCTCCAGCAGGTCCGATTTGTCTTTCAACCTTTTTTTTTCGAGGAAGCCAGTTGCCATTTCAAGGATTTGAAAACATCATTTAGGCGTGTAGCCTCATACTTGGTGTCGTCTCTCTCCCTCTTCATGAAATCTGAAGCCCTGCGAATGGAGGCTGTCATGGTATGTGTTTTAGCTTCGGACTGCTTAAGGCCGCGAATCTCTGAACTGAGCTTGTCATTCTCGCCCTTGGCTTTTTCCAGTTGCTTTGTCAACTCTTGTTCCCGCTCGGTTAGGCGACTTTGAAGCCTTTGTTCTTGCCCTCTTTCTGAGAGTGTACTGATGATCAGGTTTCGGTTGGTGGACATTGCATAAATCGCCTGCAAGCAAAGGCGCGAAAGTCAGTAAGAGAGGATGAAGTGAAAAATTAATGGATGGACGAGCTCAGCTACCTGGGCAAGGAAGTCGCAAGATTGGTCGATAATTTTCTCAATGGAAAGATCCTCAATTTCCTTCGTTTCTCGATACTGATCACCTTTATAATACGATTGACGGTTGGGAGATGGTGGGTCAGGTGATCCCTCATCTTCTCATGAAGGTCGCTGGCATCTAGATGAGGTACGCTGTGGGCAGACTCGGTGGAGATCGCGGGACATTTGCCCTTCTGGGCCACAAATTTCTTTTTGGTGGTTTTGACGGGAGGCTCATCAGCATCGTCACCCCCGACCTGGTGGAAGTGACGCTTCCGAGGTCCAGGGGTGGTTGGAATGGCTTGAGGAATGGAAGACCCCCCTCACAGAAGGAGACAGTAGGGAAGCGTTAGGCTGTTGGACGGGAAGGCTCAGTTTTTGAGAATGTAAAGGTCATGCAGAAGAGGAGGCGAGGTAAGTAGCTCTTTGTCTGGCCTCGAGAGAAATGGGCATAGTGAGCCTACTCCGAGCTACCTTAGGTTTTCCTCGGATCGTTCTGGTTAGCTCCTCTGTGATCTTGTTCACGTCTTTCTTGGCTGACATCCCTGCAAGCAAGAGAAAAATAGATAAGTACAAGAATGAGATAACATAAAACTTCATAGTTAAAACATGGGAAGACATCAGGTCGGTCAGAGCCTATCAGACTTTTTAGATTGAGATGGTGGGATGTGAGGGATAAGGCTTGAGGCAATTAAGGACGAAAGATTGAGGAAATCGGAAGTGTTACTCCTATAAGCGGATGTCACCTTGATTCATTCTCGATTACGATGGTGTACCTACAAGATTTCCCCCCAGCATGCTACGAGACTCGCATAGGTTAGAAGGAGTTCAGGTCAGAAAAAAGAACGATCATGTCAGGAAATTACCTCCCACTCGAAAGACATTGGGGATCAATACGCTTGCACCATCCACATACCAGAGCATCCCCCAAGAGCCTTAAACCCAGAACCATTTGTCCTTGAAGTTTTTGTTTGTGGCCGCGAGTTGGGAAATCAATGGGTCGGCCCCCGCATAAGAAGAAATGTAGTACCAACCCTTGCACTCCTTCGGATTGGCGTTCATCTGGTACAACCTTTGCAGTTCACAAAATTTGGGCTCTCCCAGACCTGCCCAACTCCATATCACATACAGGCCGGATAGCACCCTTAATCTGTTCAGATTCAGTTGGCATGAAGTTAGGTTCATATCGGCCAGTATTTTTGCAAAGTATGTCTAAATAGGCAGACGCAACCCAACTTCAAGAAAAGCTTTACACACAGCTACCCGACCTCTTCTAGGGCGGTTGGCTAGATCACCGTCGTCTGGGACAAAAAGTTTGATGTCATTGGGAATGGAGTATGTTTCCCTCAACTCTTGCAGATCTGCCTCGGTAATGGACAAGGCTTGATCCATGTCAAGCCATCAAAGTCTAGCTCTGGACGGCGAGGTTCGGGTCGAACAACTCTCTTTTGGTGGCCATGTCCGCCCCCATCAGAAGTGTTAGGAGAGGTGTCATAGTCTCGAGGGCTTTCAGACCCTGAGCTATGTATCACTTCAGGTCGGATTGGCACGTCGGGAACAAGCATTTTGAGAGGAGTAGGGGACTTGGAAGACTCTGTGTCAGACATTCCTAATGAAACACGGGACGAAGAGGTTGGTCAGTAAAAATTCGGTGTTAGTAGAGTTATGCCCTAAGGCCTACTGGCTCCTTCCCTACCAAGTGTCAAAACCTAGAAAGTTCTACAAACATCCTAAGCAATACCGTGATCTTAAGTTTCTCAAGTTGCAATCACAAGTACACCAAAGAAATTTCACAAACATAGGCATATATCCTTGAAACCCAAATTCATCCCCAAACTGAA
This sequence comes from Zanthoxylum bungeanum, assembly GCA_019454045.1. Taxonomy (NCBI): domain Eukaryota; kingdom Viridiplantae; phylum Streptophyta; class Magnoliopsida; order Sapindales; family Rutaceae; genus Zanthoxylum; species Zanthoxylum bungeanum. Next base: position 19,295 of record SKCR01004855.1, on the reverse strand, counting down.
ACTATCCCAAAAAACCCCCCACAAACATATAGTATACATATGAGCAAACAAAACAACCAACACAATATCAAAGAGTATGAAACGAACAAGATGAAGATCAACATGAAACTTACTTGTTTTAAGGAGAAATGATGAACGGATTCTGAGATTTGAGGACGAATTGCAATCGTGAGGCACCCTTGAGAGTGTTTGGTTTGTTTTGAAGGAGAATGAGTATTAAAAGAAAAATTGGTGGGTGATGGCTCTTTTTACGGACGGATGAGGGTAACTTTGTCCGTCAGATCGCAATGAGTGGCTCAGATGGGTGCCACGTGTAGGTCAGTTTGTCCGTCAGATCGCAACGAATGGACGAGATGAGAGATAGTTCAGTTTCTTTGAAACGAGGTGGTTACATCGTTTGGGCTCGCCGGCCAGGAGAGTGCGACAAGTGGCGGTGAGAGAATGAAACCCTAAGGTGATTTGACGCGCATTTAAAGAGGGCAATGATGGTTTGGTGATTCCCAATGGGCGGTTTTAGAAAATCAAGAGAGGCATTTATGGTGACGTGACAATGATAAGTGGTAAAACTATCACTATTTCCCACTCATTTAACTTAATATTTTGTATAGTTTCTTGAGTTTTGTGAATATTTTGATGTGTTTTGTGTTATTTTGCACATAAATAAAGTTTGGAAAGCATTGGAGACAAATTGGGGCTAAAACAGACAAAAAAAACAAACAAAGGGTATTTTGGTAATTTTGGGCATCCCGACACCAAAATAAAGTTTCAGGACATTCTGGAGGTGATTTGGAGCAAAACTGTGAAATTTGGCAAAAAAGGTATTTTGGTAATTTTGGGCGTCCCGACACCGAGGGTATTTTGGTAATTGCACCGCATGCCACGTGTCAAAAATTCAACGAGCCGTTTTTTTTAGCCACCATGCCACATGTCGAAAATTCAGCGATAAAAAAAATAATAAAAAAATAATAAAAAAAAAATCAGAAAAATAATAATAATAATTGGATTTTTTTTGCCTATAAATAGATTTTGAATTTTTAGTTTCAAATGTACATCTTCCTCTGAAATCCTTATATATAAATTGAGAGTTCTCTTCTTTAGTTTCTTTTATTCAGTTTTATTTACGTTTGTAGCAGTAATTCTCTTCTATAAATAGTAGTTTTTATTCATCCATGAGGGGGTAACTTCTCCATGCTGAGGTAACAAGGTAATACTTTTACTTTTGCTATTTAGATTAATCTCCCTTAAAATATAATATATAAACTATTTAAAACCTGAATTAATAAAGGATACCGCCATTCCGGACGGTTGGTTATTCAATTTAAATTGGTTAAACCTGACTTAATGAGGATACCGCCATACTGGACGGTTGACTTAAGTTTATATTTCTGTTCCGCCTTATGGCTGGTATATTTGAATTTGACTTAATCAGGATACCGCCATTCCGGACGGTTGGTTTAAAATATCACAAGATTATATATTATTTTATGGGAGATATCTAAATAGTAAATAGTAGAAGTTAATTCATTTTACCTTAGCATTTTATTTATTTTTTTTCATTTACTTTTAGTAATTTTTATTTTTATTTTTTTTTTTGTCATAACTATGTGTTATAACTAAGTTAGTTTCTATGTTGTGATGAAATCTAATATCACCGGTTTATAAGAGGTTATTTTATTATTTGAGTAATTTAAGGTTTACTTATTAAGTCTTAAATGCTTCTTGTTGTTTGATCACCAATAAGATTCATGTGGTAAATCTAAAATGAACTAGACATAGAGATTTTAGGTTTCAACCTTTGACTTAATAGCCCACGATCTTCTTTGAGGATAGATAACCATTTAATAGATTTCCTTACAGGATAGGAATATACCTGTCGGGCGGGGTAACCATAATTGGAACTTAAACTTAATGAATTCAGGTAATTTAATTGACATAGACATATGATTCAGTTGGATTAAACTGGGTATTTGTGTCTGACCATCGACAGATGCTTTCGCATAAATTTGTGTTCCAGGTTAGTAAACTGATTTATTACACAAACATAAAATAATCACTTCATTTTTTTTAAAGATATTAGAAAGATTCACAACCCTATATCTTTGAGTCTTTTATTTTCCTTAGTATTTTCTTTTGTCTTTTTATTTATTTATTTAGCAAATCTTCAAAGCAAATCATTTCAAGCAATCAATTCCCTTCTCCCTATAATTAGATATCTGTAAATAAATAGTATCAACAATTAATAACAACAGTAGGAATTAAGTCATCGTGGGATCGATATTTTTATACTACTTGAACGATACGTGCGCTTGCGTTATACGTGTGTGTTTATGCCGGTCAGACAACTCCCCTGGGTAGTATGGTTTGTTTGCCGATCAGAGCACATAACAGTTTGAGGAGCTACCGGTTCTAGTCGATCCGATTACAGTCCGTTTCTTCACCACTTATATAGTTCACGGCACCAACTCATCAACTCGTTAATACCAAGAACCAGGGGACAGATGTTGAGAGTAATTTTTGGGCCTCATGGTCCTTAGCAAGTTCAGAATTGCATAAAGGAAATTTCCAGTCGGGCTCAGTAATCAAGGGAATCTGGCCCAATAGAGTGGTCGGGCTTGGTCCTCATTTCCCAATCGACTCGAGGAGCAAAGGGCATCTGACTCAGTAGAGTGGCTAGGCGATCAGGGGTCTCAAGTCTGACCCGACCCGAAGACTCGGCATGACGTGATGTGTGTTGTTACAACTATCTAACCCGATGGGGGCAAGTCGGGGTGTATTAGGTCAGGTCGGGATAACTTTGATCGGGATCAAATATCGAGGTACAAACACGACTTGTGAACCTGCATCATCCATAAAGTCTTGATATGACAGGTGTAGCTTGTAGGGCTATCTTCTACCACACGCCACAGCGTGAATGAGTGGATACAGGCTGGCATCGTAAAGGCAGCGTGTGGAGTATTCCAATAAAGGGCTAGAGTTTAATGGAGTGTCAGATGACATGTCTACTTTTGGCAGTGGCTGACATCACGAGGATGGTGGAATAGTGTTATTTTCCTTAATATATAAAGGGATTGAGTGTAATTTTGTAAGGGTTAGTTATTTTCATTCTAAAAAAATCTGTAAGAGAGATAAAAAAAAGTATATTCTTTGGGAAGGATATGAAAGTGAGGTCGGCCACATTTGTAACAATCATTCTTTTCCCTTGGTCGGTCCACCCGACCACTTTATAAAAAACTCTATTTCTTTGTGTCCGTGGATGTAGGCTGGATCAATTCCGCCGAACCACATTATATCCTCAGTTTTTCTCTGTGTGTTTACTTTCTTTCTTTTTTGCTAAGTTTGTTTTTAATTCCCAACAAACCAAATAAATTCACAATTGGGGAAAGATTATTCGAGAAATGAGTTTTCAAATTTATCCCTATAACGAAAATCGGCTTTCAACGTATATAATATAAAATCAATTTTAAACGCCATTTTATCAATATGCTCTTTTTTGGAAAACGAAATCTTTGTACACTAGACTTTTGTCATTAACCATTATGGAGCCTCTCATGTAAAATCTGAGTTGTTAAATGGCGTAGATTACAAGATTTAAAAAAAAAAAAAGAAAAAAGGAATGATAAATTTTTTTTCCGCCATATCTGGAATCCAACGACCCAGATTTTGCCGAGCCCCTGGATTCCAAATATAGTAATCATTTGATCCATGACCCATCCCAGACCCGGATAAGACAAAGGTTCCATGTCTATAAAATGCCATAGAAAAATGATAATCGGGTTTTTAGGGTTCTAGTCGAGGGTTTGTCTGTGCCCGCCTTTCATTCTCAACCAACACCCAGCAAATATGACTGCTCAGTCCCAGGAAGAGCTCCTCGCTGCCCTTCTCGAAGAGCAAAAGCTCAACGTAAGCCCATTTTCCCCCATTAAAGTTTAATTTTTTTTTTAATATAAATATTGTTGGATCAGTGGATTGAATTTTGTCAATAACCTATTAGATGATGAAAGTCATGTAGATTTTGTTGGGTTGATTTGACTCAATAAGGGACAACATTTGTATTTGGGGTCATAAAATTTTGCTGATTTAATCAGTACATGCCTTATTATAAAGTATTTCATTAATTTGCCGCTTCCCCAGATTAAACCTGATCACCGGTTCGGTTAGGTTCCGAATTGGAACCGAACCAATTCCACAAGATTGTGGAACCTGGAGGTCATAACCGGACGGTTCCGGTTCAATTTTTTTTTTTTTTAAAAAAATGGAAAATAATTTTTTAAAAAATTTGTAATTGGATATTATCACTAAATAAATATAATAAAAAAATTTATTTATTTGAATTTTATTATATTTAATTAAAAACTTAAATTAAAAATAAAATAAAGAGCTTGAAATTAAAAAAAATTATTTCTTTGAACTTAAATTTTATTATAATAATATTGGAACCGAATGGTTCCAACGGTTCCGGTTGGAATCGTCTGGTTCTAACGGTTCGGCTAGGGTGGAAACCTTAACCGAATCCTATGGAACCGGTTCCGTTTCCGTACCGGAACCGTGGCCGGATCTACCCCATATTAGTTGATTTACTAAACAACGTTTATGGCTGTGGGGATTATATTTGTTATTGCAGCCTGATGAGCCTGTAGTTGAGGATGAAGATGATGAGGATGGTGATGAGGAGGATGAGGATGGTGATGACGCTGACGGTAAGAGAATATATATATGGATTTTGTGTTGTTATGTTTTATGAATTTTTTTGGTCATATTTGTTGTGTTGTATGTAAAAATGGTCAAGTCATAGAGCTGATCTTTACATGTCGATTATAATTGTTTGTGCAATTAATTTAACAAATAATTAAATCAAATAAAAACACACACAAATTGATCAGAATTACTCTTATTATTGCTTTGTTATCAAAAGGTCGATCCCTTGTTCTAGGGTTTTTTGCCTTACTTATAATACTTTGTTACAAGGAAAATAAATTGACAGCGGTTACATTCCATTCACGTCCTCCACTAACTAGACCACTCCCTAAAATCTCAGAATTTCTCTATTTTGGGCTGTTGTCCAACTTAGAGAAACAGAAAGTAATTAATTAGCTGTCTGATTTCTCGTTTAGAAGATTCATGTCATTAAGGTGCCGATATTTCGAGTTTATTCCTTGTGTGACTTCTGCTTGTTTTTGCTGGAGCCAAGTCTGATGAGGAATTTCTATCCGGGAACTTTGAATTCAGACTCTGGTGATGGGTTCTGCCGTCAGACTCTGATGACGGGTCCTAAAGGCTGACCCTGATAGGAGGTCCTGGAGTCCACGTGTCATTTCGCCACATGCTTTAATAGATTTCCCCAAACAATCATCAATTAGATTACATGTATTTTTTGTCGTAAAGCTTCCTAAGCTTTTACTTTAATTCAAAAGTTTTTTAAAAATGATTAAGATTTTGGAGTGCTACTGCTACCCTCCTAGTGTTTGGCGAAGAAAATCATTGTTTATGGAAAGATTTGTGAATACGGAGTGGTGGTTTAAGCACAATTGATCTGGTGTTAAATTGATGTGAGATCTTAGGTATTGGATTTCTTATTCCTTGTTTATGACTTTTACTGATATTATACGGCATGGTTATGAATAATTCTGAATTACTGAACAATTTGTCATATCATAAAAACTAATAAATAGAAAGGTGAGCAAGCAATCACGATCTGGATTCAATATGGCAGGGAAAGGAGATGGACATGGAAGTGGTCTCTCAAAGCAGAGCAGGAGTGAAAAGAGGAGTCGCAAGGCTATGTTGAAACTTGGAATGAAGCCAATCTTTGGAGTCAGTCGCGTTGCCATAAAAAAGAGTAAAAATGTCTGTTCACTAACTTTTTTTTTAGTTTCTCGTTCGTTCGTTGGTTAGGTTATGACTACTTATTCTTACCATAAACACTTTTTTTACTCCAGATTTTATTTGTCATCTCCAAACCAGATGTTTTCAAGAGCCCCACATCAGACACATACGTTGTTTTCGGGGAAGCAAAGATTGAGGATCTAAGTTCACAACTGCAGACTCAGGCTGCAGAGCAGTTCAAGGCCCCTCATCCTAATACAAGTCATGTGGTATCAAAGCCTGAGTCATCAGCCGTGGCTCAAGATGACGAAGAAGTAGATGAGACTGGTGTGGAGCCGAAGGACATTGAGTTGGTAATGACACAAGCTGGGGTTTCAAGGTCAAGGGCTGTGAAAGCACTCAAAGCTGCAGATGGCGACATAGTTTCTGCAATTATGGAGCTAACAAATTGATGGACACTTTCTTAAGTATGTTGTTCTGCTGAATGATCTCTTAAGGAAATCTTTTTATCGCTGTTACCATTTACAATTGGGGTTGCAGATTTTGCAGTTTTTATTACTTACCTTTCCCTTTTTTTTTCCCCTCTCGGCACTCATGAAACAGTAATTCAACCAAAAAAGAGGAGTGTAATTTAAATAAAATACACAGTAGAACACAAATTATTCTTAAGAAACACACAGCAGACTTGTAGATTTCAATATCCCAAACCACTTTCCACTTCTAAGTTCTAAGTTCTAAGAAATCTTTTTGGTATAAACTGAGACGCTTATGACAATGACAACAAAAGCAAATGTTTCTTAACACACTGACCTTTTTATCCTTTAATCAAATGGCCATCCGGAATACCCTATGTGGGGGTTATTCTCATGCATTGCTTCTGGCGAGCTGCTTTCAGTCGTTCCATTGTGATTGGAGCTAGAACTTGAAGACCGAAATGGCCAGATATTAGATAACAAATTCCGCCTTCCTTGATTCTCCCTTTCGTTGCCATTTCTACCAAAACGGTTGCTTTGACTTTGACCACTTGAGCTTTGATGACTACTACTTGACCTGTGTGGTGCTAACTCTTGGCGACATACAGGACATGAGTTGTGCTGCACTAGCCATGGGACAATACAATCTGAGTGGTACATATGGTTACATGGCATTTGTCTAACTTCAGTCCCCAGCTCGAATTTATCTTGGCAAACTGGACAGTGTGACTCAGAGCGGAGATGCTTCTGTGTGATCTTAACGGTGGGCATGCCATCAATTGCAGATCTTGCTGCTGGGGGAGGGCCACGTCGATCATTTGCTGAAAGCTGTTCAAACAATTCTTCCAATCCAGAACCTATAAAGTAATTGCCAGCATTACCCCATGTGAAGCCAATTCCCGGGGCACCACCAAAGATAGCTTCATATCCACTATTTCCAAAACCCTGATCATGTTCAGGAATTGAATCAGATCTTCCCCTAATATGGTTATGTCTGTCCGCCAATCGCTGCCTCATAAAGGCTGAAAAAACTTCCATAAGATCAAATCTCTGGTCACGTTCTTCATTACTGTCCACGCCAAAGAAATCCAGAGGGCTGACACTTGCCATATCATCAAGCTCTTGTACAAATCCTCCACTGCAGTAAAGGCAGACTGCATCTCGCCCTTGCAGGCGAACTGGCCTCATGCATCTGTAACACCAATGGGTGTTTCTGCCACTTGACATTCTCTCCTCTTTCTCCCTTTGCAAAGTCTCGGAAATCAAAAACTAAACATGCATACAAAATTCCGTCACTGTTAACTCAATATACAGGTCAACAATCCACAAGATAGCATATTAATATAAACTTTTGGCTATCATCAAAAGCTATTAGATAACCTAAAGAATTTGGGAAGTTTTTCAAATATATGAATCGACAAATTGGTTTCTCTGGTTATGTAATACATTTATAATACCTTGATTCCTACCTAATTGTTGACGGTTGATTTTCGTTTGGGGCAAATCGGTAAACTCATTTCTCGAACAATCCTCCTCCAACTGTGAATTTGTTTGGTTTGGGGACCAAATACAAACTTAGCAAGAAGATGAGAAAACACACAGAAAAGACAGAGGGCTTAAACATGGTTCGGTGGAATTGATCCAACCTACGTCCACGGGCACAAAGGAAAATGAATTTTTTTATAACGTGGTCGGGTATGGTCGACCTGCCTATATCTCGAGTTCGGCTGACCGACTTCTTACAAACTCACTCTTACCCTTAAGTTTTTCTGCTCTGTAGTACAAGTTATGCATGAATAAATTTGGCTCACCCCTACAATGAATTCCCAAGCCCTTTATATACTAGAGCGAATTCTAATGCTACACTATCATCGTGACGTCATCCACGTGAATCTGTCAGCGTCGAATGGGCTCTCATCCCCAACTGCTCTACCGAAAGTAACTTCTGTCATCTAACATCTCTTTAAACCAAGCTACTATATCCTCTGCCACACGTTACCTCCAGCTTGTAATTTGTCACGTCAGACCTCTTTGAAATGTGCAAGTTCTCATGTAGGACTTACGTCATCTTGACTCTGCTCATACCATTATTACCACCTCGGCCCGCCCTACCAGGTCGGGTCGGCAGAAACAACAATTGCCCTGGCCTAATGAGCCACCAGGTCGGGTCGGCAGAACCACCTCGGGTTGGGCTTCACAGATACTCACACTATCGAATCAAATATCTTCTCATCAGGTCGGGTATGACAACCTCGGCTCTGACCACCTCAGGCTCGGGTATGACCACCTCAGGCTCATCCTTTGCAAGTACTTTAGATCATCTGTTGAGTGCAAAATCTCATCTTACCATTCTTCAAGATTCTGACTTCTTGAGGGCCGAAAACCACCATCAACATCTATCCCCTAGCTCTCGGTATCAACAAGTAAGTGAGTTGGTGCCTGACACTATAAAAATATGGTAGTGCGTGAAGCCGTAGGCCGATTTGGCATCCTCGGGCTGATGCATGCTCTTGATATGCTGTCATCCCAAAGGGATACGATCTGCGAGGATCTACAAAGAATAGAAAACAGGCCACGAGGGAAAACTCACATCCTCGGGCTATCATTAGAGCAACAAGGCTTCGTGGGAGAAACTCCGACCCCGAGCAATCACAAGTCAATTGGCAGTAAGGGAATGAACCCTCATTGCGCCATCACACAGTAGTAGGACCCCGTCGACGAGATGCAACCCAACCCCGCTCTGATAATAATATACGACCACAAGGGAAATGCTTCCTCATTATACCGCCAACATTTGGCTATGGGGGAGAAACTCCGACCCCATGCTAACGAATATAATAAGGCCTCGGTGGGACGTAACCCGACCCTGAGGCATATCAAACACTTGGCCACAAGGAAATGTTCCCTCCTTCTGCCATCAAACAAAATGAGGCTTCGATGGGACGTAGCCCGACCCCAAGCCGATCAAACTCAAAGTGGCCTCAGCGGAACGAATGCAGCCCCGAGCCATAAAATCACATTGGCCTCGGCGGTACTAAAGCATCCCCGAGCCCTAAAATCACCTCGGTACTAAAGCAGACCCGAACCGTAAAATCACATCTGCCTCGGCATTACTAAAGCAGATCCAAGCCGTAAAATCACCTCGGCCTCAGCGGTACTAAAGCAGACCCGAGTCGTAAAATCACCTCAGCCTCGGCGGTACTAAAGCATACCCGAGCCATTAAGCACACAATAAACAAATATGGATAAATAAATTTTTATCTGAGAAAGGAAAAATTTTACTCAAATTCTTGGGATCTATTGCCCATCTTACAACTCTTTGTAGGTCATTTTAAGAAAAGCTCTATCGAAAATATCTCATCAGCACCTCAGCATCCCAAATACTCAACCCGACAACATTCGCTATCAGCGATGGTCGGCCTCCGCAGCCACTAGGTCTATGTACTCGCTCAGATAGTCATTTTCTACCAAGTCTTCCACCTGCTCCCGCAGGTCCCTGCATCCACTCATGGCATGTCCCCTTACACTATGGTGAAAACAATAGGCCTTGTTGTTTTCATTCTCAATCGGAAACCTCCTCGGGTCGGGCTCAATCAATAGACCTTTATCTTGGATTTCTCGAACTATATGGGCCATGGATCTATTGAGGGGGGTATACATTGTTCCTCCGGCAACAAGATTGACCTGGGCAGACAACCTCTTCTCTTGAACTTGATTATTCTGAGACAATGGCCTTAACTCTTTTTTCCTTAGGACTGGTCTCCTCACATCTTTGCCCAAATCATGCTGACTTTTCGGCCTGAGTACCTTGGTCCTCTGGGTGCCTCCTCATCGGGCAATCTCAATGTTTAAAAATATGTGGCGGCGCCTCGAGGCGGCCGACCATTGAAGCGCGAGGTGGACCGTATCGAGGCGGGCGCCTCGAACCAAAAAAAAAAATTAAAATCATAATAGTAGCATAATAAAAACATCAACAATCTAAAACACATTTATTTTTCCATCATTCATATTATTTTTTTAATTTGTATTATATAAATTATATTATTTGTAAAGATTAACTTCTTTGGTCTCTGCTTCTTTTTTGTGCAGGTGTTCTGCTTCCACTCGGTTAATTTTGGACGCCTCAATATGAATGTCAAAAAAAATTAATTTTTGTAAATTAATGAAATGATGATTCTAATATTTATGTAACTTATTTTTTATTTAAATATTTATAATAAATAATTTTATTGTTAATAATAAATTAATTTGATGTCATCCACAATTAATTCTTTTTTAAAACCACTTGATTAATTATATTAACAATTTATAAATTATACAAAGAAATAATTTCGAATTGAGATAGATCATAATTTTAAATAATTTTCATTACTCCTAAGAGGTGGAATAATTTTCATCATGCATATATATGACAATAGTAATAATAATTTTCATTATTATTACAATATAATTTCATATAAGAATATCATCCAAAAATATATCAGAAAAATTGATTTCCTGCGATAAATATAAAAAAAAATTAAAAATATATTAATATTTTTTGGATAAAGAATAAAAAAATTAAATGATGCAGGTGAGTGGAATCACAAAAGTGGTGTCTTATTCTCCATTTTACAAGAAAAGTGAACCACAAAAATATAATTAAAAATTTATCATTCATCACACTTTACAAGAAAATGGAACCAACTGGCATATTCTTCTTCATTTTTGCCTTTTCTTCTTCATTTCGTCTTCTTCTACATTTTTTCATTTTCTTCATTTCTACAACTTCAAGATTTCTCCGTTGATTTCTTCAAATCTGCAACTTCTACTTCTGCTTCCTCAGTTCTGCAACTTGTTCTTCTTCTTCTTCAGTTCTGCAACTTCATCTTCTTTTTTCTTTTCTTTTTTTGCCGCAATCTTCTTCTCTTCCTCCATCAGCACAAACTTCCTTGCCTACTCCAAAGATGCGGCATAGTGACTCTCCTTGGAAATCCCATCGTCAAGATTTTCTCCGTGAAAGGGGACGCTGTTCCCAAGACTTGGTCACCCCCCGTCCTCACTTTCAAATTTCCTTCCCATTTCCTCATCTCCTTTCGGAACCAACTCTTCATCCGGTCCTCAGAGTTTTCATGCTCCAGACCTTGGGTTTCCCGAAGTCTTCCTCTCTTGGCATGGTGTCCTCTGTAAATGGGAGTTTCATGCCCTTCCCCTGAATACCGTCCCGGGTTGCTCTCTGCGAAGCATGGACTGTTGCTGGAAGACTCCGACGTCCGCCTGCGGTCCTTTCTTCCTATAACTCCCCCATTGGTAAGGCTCCCGCAACGACTACAAATCTCACCCCACTAGCACTTCTCTTCCCATTTTTTTCGTCCTCATCTGGTCTTGCGACCTTCTTTCACCTTGCTATCTCTTCTCTTCTACCACTGAGGCTCGCCTCTATTCTTTCTTCATTTTTCTTTTCTAACCCTTCCAGTTTCTCCATCATGGCTTTCATGACCACCTGAGTTGATTCTCTTTCCTTCTGTGCTTCCTCCCTTTCCTTTCGCATGGTTTCTTCCATCCACTCCGTCGTTGAAGCCTCTAAAGATCTGTGGTTCCCGTCTTCCGCCATCGTCTCAACACGTCTACTGCTTTTTGTTTTGTTCCCCACATACGACGCCAATTGTTGACGGTTGATTTTTGTTTGAGGGGCAAATCGGTAAACTCACTCCTCGAACAATCCTCCATCAACTGTGAATTTGTTTGGTTTGGGGACCAAATGCAAACTTAGCAAGAAGATGGAAAACACATAGAAAAGACAAGAGGGTTTTAACGTGGTTCGGCGGAATGGATCCAACCTACGTCCACGGGCACAAGGGAAAATGAAGTTTTTATAACATGGTAGGGTCTGGCCGACCTTCCTATCTCTCGAGTTCGGCTGACCGACCTCTTACAAACTCACTCTTACCCTTAAGCTTTTCTGCTCTATATTACAAGTTATGCCTGAATGAATTTGGGTCACCCCCTACAATGAATTCCCAAGCATTTTATATACTAGGGCGAATTCTACTGTTACACTATCCTCGTGATGTCACCCACGTGAAAATGTACGCGCTGAAAGGGCTCTCTTCCCCAACTGCTCTGCTGAAAGTAGCTTCTGTCATCTGACATCTCTTTAAACCAAGCTATTATATCATCTGCCACAGGCTACCTCCAGTTTGTAATCTGTCACGTCAGACCTCTTTGAAAGGTGCAAGTTCTCATGTAGGACTTACGTCATCTTGACTTTGATCATACCATTATTACCACCTCGGCCCGCCCTACCAGGTCGGGTCGGCAGAAGCAACAACTGTCCTGGCCTCATGAGCCACCAGGTCAGGTCGGCAGGATCAATTCGGGTCGAGCTTCATAGATACTCATACTGTTGAATCAAATATCTTCTCATCAGGTCGGGTATAACCACCTCGGGTCTGACCACCTCGGGGGCTCGTGTATGACCACATTAGGCTCGTGTATCTCGGGCTCAGGGTTCTTCTGTTTGACTTCTCATCCTTTGCAAGGACTTCAGATCATTTTTTGAGTGCAAAATCTTATCTTACCCTTCCTCGAGATACTGACTTCTTGAGAGCCGGAAACCACCATCAACACTAATAAATAAGCAAAGAAAGTTTAAAATAAAATTTATAAATCATATTTACAAGACATAATGATCCATAAAACTCACAAAATCCCAGTGTTTAAAAAAACGGTCGAGGCGGCCTCCTCGAGGCGCCGCATCACCTCCTAGCGGCGACGGTGCGTCGAGGCGGCCGCCTTATGCGGTTTTTCTGAAACGCCCGCCTCTCTGCTGGTGAGGCGGCCTGACGCGGCCGCCTCACCAGCAGAGGTTTTTTTTTTTTATATTTTAAAATTTCTAAAATGAAACGACGACGTTTTGGGCTTCCAAAACGTCGTCGTTTCATTTGAAAAAAAAAAAAAATTAAAAAACCAAATCAAGATTATGGTTTCAAATAATCGTCTCCCCCGTCGTCTGCTGCAATCTCTTCTGCGTCCGACGTCTCCAGAAGTGCAATCTCTCACTCTCGGCAACACGGTGATGCAATCTCTCTCTCTCGGCGTCGTCTGCTGTAATCTCTCTCTCGGCGTCGACTGCTGCAATCGGTTTCCCTCTCGGCTTCTGCAATCTCTTTCTCTCGGTGACACGATGTGCGGTAAGAATCGAGATTTCATTTATGATGATTTCAGTCTCCATAATTTATTCATTTCTAAAAGGTGTTTATCTAAATTCTGTTGTGTTCCCATAAACATTAAATTATATCCTATATTGTCATTTATGTAAAACAAAGGCTGCCAACTCAATGCATCACCAAATCTGGTTAAATCATGTTATAGCCAAGAAAAAAGTGAAACAAATACAATTAGAAAAATAGAAAAAAAAACAAAACAAAGAGCTGTGATATGGAGACGGTCTCCATAATTTGATATTAATTTCCAGAAAGTTTGTTTTGATTTATTTCAGTCTGAGATTATCAATTTGTTTGGCTCAAAAATGTTGACTTGTTTGGCTGAAAATATGTCATTTATCTTATGTCATTACCTGTGAATGCATTTGTTTCTTATGTCATGTGAATGCATTTATCTTAATTCTCTTATCGACATAATTTGGATGTAAGAATTGAATTGGATGTAAGCTCCACAATTAGTGGATGAAGACAATACAAGTGAATGAGGTTCTTTGGATGATGACCCATCTGATGATGACAGAGATTTTGACCCAAGCTTTATGCCGCTAGACACTAATGATAGCTTATTTAGGGATTAGTTATCAATAATTTTTTGAACATACTATGAATTATGAAGAAAGTAATGTATTATGGATTACTTATCAATAGTTTTTTGAACATACTATGAATTATGAAGAAATGAATGTATTTTAGATTTTTTTTTCCGATTTTCGGATCGAGGCGCCCGCCTCACCGCCTCGAGGAGGTCCGCCTCGCGCCTCAATGGCTGGCCGCCTCGAGGCGCCGCCCCGTATTTTTAAACATTGCAAAATCCAACCAGAAATCTTAGGGCCTAACAATTGTTTTTGAAAAAAATATATTTGTGTGCAATATAAACAAGTAATATGCCCAGTAGTTACTTTAAAGAAATGTCACCTACAGTTTGCGGAAGCACAATGCAAAAAAAGTTAACAAGGAAAAGATAACAGCAGAGAGCAACAACAGGATACAGATGTAGGATATATCATATATCTTACTGCGAGCAAATCTCTCGTAACCAACAAAATTAAGGAAACTTTCGACATACCATCCGTATCAAATTAGTTATGTCTAATATCATACATAATATGGAATAGCAATCCAACATTATGGATACGGCCATTCAAGAAAATGGAAGCCCCCCATCACAAAATGATTGTTAATTACTAAACACACAACTATACACTGAAAATCAAACTCTTTGAAATTAACTGAAGCTAAAAAAAAAAAAAAAAAAAAAAAAAACAATTACTAGCAAATTTACAAAACAAAAATGATAGAAGTCAAAGCTAATTATCAGTAATTTGATCATAGAACCATAAAAACAGGACACATATTTAATTTAAATGAAACGAAAATTTTGTAAAATTATCGATTCTAGAATTTTTTTTCTTCTTTATACTTTCTTTACTAAAATGATCAGCTAAACGCTAAATTAACTCATATGAAAAATAAAAAGAAAAATAATTTCTAAATGTCGATTAATTTCCGTAATTTTTTCAGCAACCAAACGACTGATTACATAAATCAAAAGATACGAAATCGACACCTACCTTTTGAGAAGAAACGACTCGATGAATTATGAGAGAGAAATAGAGAAGAGGAGAGAGAAACCCTAGGCTTCGACCGGAAAATAGAAAATGGAGATTTTTTTTATCATCATAAAGACTTGGATTGATAGACCGAGTGAGTGAGTGGAGTACTGTTGAGTGCTAATTTACGCTATGTGCATAATACGCTCGGATTATTTTTGGATACCTCCCCTTCCGTATGAGATTTTCAATTTGAGAAAAAATATATCCATATTCTTACTTATCTCCCCTCATGACAATATTTTCATTTAATTAATAATAAAAAGAATAAAATAGGCCTAGCATCACCAGGCCTGGCCTGTTTGTTTTTGTTTTTGTTTTTAGCTTCTAAATAACTAATAGAAAATGATCTCGAAATTTTAATAATATAATATGGTCAAGAGTCTCGAATCTACATGTATTCGGAAGATCCAGATTTTTCCTCCGAAATCGCATTAATAAAAATTAGGGGTGTTCACGGGACGGGTTGGGTCGGGTTTTTTTAAATTTTGTGATACCCGATCGGGTCGGGTCGGTCAAAAAAATTAAAATTTTTTTATGGATAGTATTTTATTTTATTTTAATTCTTTAAAATTCATTTTTTTTCACAGATCTGGATATTCGAGAATCCACATGGATAATACTCAAATCTGAATCCATATAAAAATATACAGATCCGAATACAGATCTGGATCTGAATCCATATTTTATCATCCCTATCGAAGATCTCAAGATTGACCTTGAGCATCACAATAATAAAGAAATGAGTTTTTGACTATGCATGCTTCGACCTAATAGATATTGAAGTGTTGTCATGGGTTCATCAAATACCCCCTTTTATATTTAATTTCATAATAAAGTAGTTTTTTTAGGAAATTACCCTTTGATAATGATAACATACAATATACATATTGATACCGGGAGAGCTAAGTAAGAATAAGGATGACAGAAAATCCAGAAGCCCGTTCAAGTTCGGTCCGAAAGTAGAATTTTAATTTTCGGACTCGGGCAATACTTAAGTAAAAAGGCCGAGTCTAATTTTTATAGATAAAAAATATTTGTTTAATTATAAAAATTAATTTTTAATTCCAAATATACATTTATAAGTACATTTTTAAGGTACAGTCCAATAAATACTAAAAACATTAATATTCTTATTTTTTTTCATTTTCAAGTATTAAAAAAGTCAAAAAAATTAATATTTTATTTATAAGAAAAATAAAAAATTATTATTTTCAAAAAGCCCGGTAGCCCAGGCCCGACATTTTGCCTAAGTGAGAATTTGAGGATACTTTCTCTCAAACTGATATAGCCCCATACCTGAGGGGAGGCATCCAAAAATAACCCTAATACACCTGCTTTAATTATTAAATAAGCAAATAAAAAAGATGTAAAATATATTCCTTATGTTTTGAGCATGCTTATGTTTTTACACCCATGATGAATAACTAATCGAATTTGGTAGAAGAAATAACTTTTTGATATTTTTACGAGATCTTTGAGGAAAAAAAATTGGAAAAATGACTTTTGGCTCTCTATTTTTTTTTAATAATTATTTATTAGATTTTTTTTTTATAATTATCCATCGGATCTCTATTATTCCAATAGTAAAAGATTATTATTATATTCCGTAATATTAACAGTAGGGATGACATTCTAATAATGAAGGAAAGTATGAAAAAATTTGGGATCTAATGAATAAATATATATATATATATAATTATGAACCTAGATTACATTCTCTCTTCTAAATTTTTAAACTTGGGAAAAGGGAAACTTCATGAGAGGAAATGATTCTCAAATAAATTAATTATTTGGGTTAATGTTTAAAATAACAAAAATGGTAGTTTGACAAAAACAGAGTTATTAAATTTTGACAAAATATATGAAATGATTAAAATGTCCACTATTACAAGTTGTTTATAGATATTATTATGACTATTTTTGGTATATGTGAAAAATGAAATAGAAGTTTATTGTTTGTCTTGATTGTATATGGTTTAAGATCTTATCATGGGGTTTTAGGTTCGAATTCAAGGAATAAGTTTCTTGTAAGAACCTGGGACAGTCGGAGATTTTACATGCTTCGATTAAGTCCGGAATAGGTGGTTTGGCGGCGAAATTTCCAACGATTTAAAAAAAAATTCTTTTTGTTTTTAATATTTATCCAATTAAACAAATGATATTTTAGTCTATTTATAGATTTTTGTCAAAATTGTGTGACTTTAATTTTGTCAAATAGTGTTACTCTTAAAATATTTATAAATTTTAAACCATAAAATTGAGTACGTTGACCTATTACACACCTTACCTTGCGTGCCCAATCCATTTTGGTTTTTCTGATTTTAAACAATTTTCTAGAGCCACTGCAAATGATATCAAATATATAATTGCATCATCTTCTAATTTTTTAAAATTTATTAAAAATCTCACAATCTATTTTTTTTATTCAGCATAAACACAGCAAACTCAATCGTCGTTTAGGCTTTGCTATCTTTGGCTACAAAATTATGGTGCCTCTGCAATTGACAAATTCAGTTTCTGATTGTTTACAAATTTTATAGTTGATAACCAGTCAGTGATTACTAAAGAAAGAGGGGAAAATTGATAATAATTACATGATGAAGAAATTCAATACATGAAGAACTTTTAACTCCTTTATAAATTATGATAGATAGTTATTAGATAATAATTTAAATATAATTAAATCTTAATCGTGAAACTTAGCCCCAATTCAGCTCGTCACTGGATCCATATTTCATAAGCATCACATACAAGCTAATATGTATATAGGCCAAATTTAGGCTAATGATCCAAACGTCATTATCTCTCACTTGACACTTGAGCCCAAACAACACATGAGTTTCCAACAAACCCACCTACTTGAGATTATATCTCATGGCCTCCAATTGGCCCAAATGATACCATGAACTTCTACCAAGGCCCAATCAACATCAATTCCAATCCATACAGAACCTCAGTCGACGCATGAAGTCCAAACGACATAGACATTTTAGTCGACAATTACTTCCAGTCGACACCTGACCTATTGGGTTAATACATACTGAATATATATATATTTTTTAATATATATGGGGCTAAGTATGAATTTAAACCAGCATTCGAGGGGTGTGATTTGCATGAGATAATTTGAAGTTTTACCTATTCATCTTAAATTATTAATGTGAATTTAAAAATAATTTATGATTATAATTAGCCTTTATTGGCAGAGTAATTTGAGAGAATTAATGACATTGCACAAATTGCTTGAAAACATAACTAGATTTTGAAAAAAAAAAAAAGATTTTCAAAAAATAATAATAATTACACTCAAAACAAAAAATATTTTAAAAAAAAAAACAATATATTAAAGCGCTCTTAAAAAATCACTAGCAGGACACCAATGAAGCATTGACACCTGTCAATGTGCATCCAACGTGTCTTCATTTTTTTTTCCCTTTAAAGAAATTAATAATAATAATAATAATCAGCAGCCGCCACCCGCCAGCCAGTTTCTTCAGATCCTAAAATCCGTCGAGTTGCCCAAAAACCCTAACGACAAATTCCCTTCTCCAATTATCTCTGTGTTTTTGCATTTCATTTGGCTTTGCATTACGTTCTTTTGATTCTCTGTTTCGAGTAAAAATGTTAGGGTTTCGAATTAGTTTCTCAATTTCTTTATTTTGGTCAATTTTAAATTTGCCTGTTTTTTCAGTTTTAGGTCCTATTAGATCATATATTCAAAATTTTTAATCGTTGCAATTAGGGTTTATAGTAGACAACTGCATTTTTTTTTTACTTTTGTTTCGTCACAACAGAACCTTAGTTTTACTTTTACATCATGTGTTTTTTTAAATGGATTTGAAGTTTTTAGGGTCATGCAATCTGAGTTTCAATTTCCATGGTTGCAAGCGAGCAATCGTAAGCGCGGAGACGAGTACTTAAGCGTGAATTACGAAAGCCCAGATCAAAATTTCCACGTATTAAAACGGCCAAGGTTCAATTACACTCAGCAAAGCAAAAAACAAACCCTAGTTTCTTTAAACAGCACGGTTTCGCGAATGTCTAGATACCCTGAAGCCAAACCCCCATTGAAAAGAGAAGTTCATGCCCCTTGTAGAACGCTTAAATTTGGGTTCGCTGATAAGTCTAATCAGGATTCTGGAAACAAGGCCAGTGGGTATAGTGATAATCAAAAGTTAGGT